>JBAMJR010000144.1:747500-1025000 GCA_038501785.1 Myoxocephalus aenaeus | reverse complement strand
GAATGTTTTCTCTTCATACAGTTAATTTATATCCCCCAGTCATGGAGCCTAGAGCCCTTCCTACTCATTAAAGTCCCGTTTTCACACCTCTGGTTGCCGCTTTACTCGTTCATTGGCCCGCAGCTAAAGTGACGGAGCTAGGCTGTGGTCGAATAGTCCAATAATTACCTCCTAACGTCTAACCCTAAGCACTTTTCCTTAACCTCTGTGGAAAACGTCACGGGGTTAAGGAAAGATGGGAAGGAGAATTCATAAGGAGTTAGGAGAAGACGACCGCGGTGTTTGGCAAATCCGACTCCACTTTCCCTAAGCGACGTAGTTATGACACGATGGCAGGCGCATGTTAGTGACATCACTCTGTCTGCAGCGGTGAAACTACAACGTTCCGAAGATGGACTACAAAAAGCACAGTTTAGATACTTTGTCCGTCTTCTTACAGTGTTGTGTCATAACGACATAAACAACCTGGTTCATAGTATTACTTTATTAACAAGGTTGGAATAGAAATGAACGAAGGAATATGAAAGTGAAACCAACGTATTTTTCACAGAGTACAAAGCTACTAAACTGTCTCTTTGTTCAGTTTCAAACATGCTGAATGAAATACGTTATCCCACAAACGATGTGTGTCATATATGTGTGTCTCATATCCCGTTATGTTGTTATGGTTTATTTACATGCAGATTATAATCTGATCATAAAAATATGCAGACAACAGTTTATGAAACACCACACAACTCGTGTTGACTTGATATGTTTTATTGTAATGTGACAAAATAGTTGATTAAAAAGATGATAATCAGAAACATGACTCAGACTGAAGAGCTCATCCAGTTTAACTCTTTAATTAAAGCTTCTGTAACTGAAGTCAAATAAAATGAAAGAGTGAGGCTGAAGCTGCAGTTCAACACCAGAGAGAATATCAAATACGTCAGTTTCATCACTTTACAGCAGTTTTCAGCAATGTAACGTTTGTAGTTTGCCAGCAGGTTTAACAGATTATTGAAAGTATTTCCAAGTTATGGCAACGGTTATTTACATGATCTGCGTTTGTCGGTCATGATCGTTTGTTCTCGTGAACGGCCGAATGATACGTCACTTTAAATGTTGCCGCCGCAAGGAATTGTGGGTCGGCATTATCTCCTCTCCTTTCGCAAAGGAAGGTCCAGTGGTTCCTATGCTAAAGGAGCTAAGTTAGGAAGCATTGAAGCTCCTTTCCTTTGCGTTTGGACAATTCGACCGGCACTTATCATGGCGGCCACTTAGGTACTTCCGGGTCATTTCACTCAGTTAGGAAGGTTCCTAACCAAAATGGACTATTCGACCGCAGCCCTAGTCTTCTTCTTCTTCTTCTTCTTCTTCTTCTTCTTCTTCTTCTTCTTCTTCTTCTTCTTCTTCTTCTTCTTCTCCTGACCGGTAAAGTCTCAAAAGTCAATCTTCAACTCCGCCACCTCAGGCGAACAAGAGAACTACAATTCCTTAAAGCGGCAGTACATGCAGCATGCAATCTCTAACATTCATTCACACATTAATCATTTTACAGTAAATAAAAGTGACCTTCATATGCATACAATTACAAATCCTTCATAATAATATCCCTTATTAATTATCATATTTCATGCATTGTAATGTACACATAAACAATTCTTTATTTTACACTGTGCAAAGTCCAAATGTGACAAACTAAGCTCTAAAAACCCGTCAAGACCGAGCAGTAAAATTACTTCTCATTTTATAATTTAATGAAATGTTTGAACCCTACAGCTGCATCTTTGGGTTTTAGAATCAATCAATCATTTAAGGAAAAACCAATCTGGCAATTTGGTTAACTGAGCAATTTGGTTAACTGAGCAATTTGGTTAACTGAATTGTTATTCACTTGACATATTGCTCTTGTTTAGAAAAGTAGCATAAAAATGTCAATATAATAAAACTTCACTCGACAATATATATTTAAAAAGCATCTGACTTATTAGCAAGAGTTGAAACAACCAATCGCAGAGGATTTCTGGGCAATGAAGTCTTTCAGCCATTGACTGGTCCCAGCATCAGTGATTCAACACATTGGTTTTGAATTTAATACTGGGACTGATAAACAGACCCCTAAACGCCTCATAAACATTGAACTACAGTAGTCACTGTTGCGAGTCTCTCGTCCATTCAGGGAAACACTGACGTTGGAAATAAGAACCGCCGCCTTTCTGGCTTTACCTGGAGCCGTGGAAGAGCATATGGCACATGGGCCAAAGGATCCGCTCAGCACTGAACGCTATCCTGTTACTCTGTGGTGACACACAACTAGTTGTTGTCACTGACAGCTGCTGCTCATGAATGACACTCTTGTGCCAAAGCATGATGCTGAAGGGACTTCCTTAAGGTGTGGCGCTGAAAAACCAATGCACTGAGCTTACGGCACCAACATATAAAATAGGACTAATGCTGTCGCTGACAATATCTATATCAGAAAAGGCATTGTATAAGTATTGTTGAGATCAGCTCAATTATCTAATACATCATGGGTTAAACCGAGCAAATCTCCAGATTTTAAGTTGTTTTACGATGAGATGTAAATCTTTCAGCAACGGGACAATATTTTTTTTTTATGTTTGTATTGTGAGTTTGATTGACCCCTCACGATGGCAGACTTTGGTCCAATGCAGGTAACAGTCCGTGGGAACCAATCGGCTATTGTCTGATGACGATTTAGCTTTTTATTGGTTTAAAATGAGCTTGTAAACTGGCTACTTGTGCAACAATCTGGACATACAGGTTGTCTCTCAACTCCAACTCATCTTGCAACTCAAGTTGCTGATTGTTGCCGAATATAAAGTCTTGGCCCAAATAGCCACTGACCACAAGAACCTTTAAAATATAGACCTTTGCCCCCAGAGGCGTATCTGTCGTCGGACTGATAGCTGATTGGTTCTGAGATTGGGATGTGAGGGACCATCTTGGAGGTTTATGTCAAAGACAATTTACTTGGTATGTCTGGTAAACCTCAAAGGAACAGTTTGTACGATTTAGGGGGATTTAACTATGTTTTTCGTTCACGTATAATCAGCTGAAACTAAGAATTGTTGTGTTTTCGTTTGCATAGAATGAGCCCTTCATATCTAAATATGAGTCCACCATGTTTCTGCAGTAGCCCAAAAAGGACAAACCAAACAAACGCTGCAGATCAAGCCTCTCACATATTTGACATTATACTTGAAGGCCGCTGTAGTTCTCCAACGCACTTGGAAAGGGAGTTCAGATGGTTGCGACCTCCCCACTATACCACCAATCCCTCCACATTGCTCCTTTAAAAGTGCACTCCATACATTATTCTACTTTCATACATAAAAAAACAACCTTTTAATCTAAATTTAATTGGTTAAGGTTCGGAAACAGTTACTCAATGGTTTCACTTAATTATTGTACAAAAGTCCTTTAATCTCTCCAGTCTGTACATTTCTTTAAAAGTCATGAGCATAATTGACCTTCCTCTTCATATAAGTATGTCTGAATGTCCCAGGAGAACCTCCTCTCTTAAGCAGACCCTTTTTCATTTCAGGAAAGAAAAACAAGAATTCAAATGAATTACTCTCATTGACCGGTTTCTCAAACCTTAAGGTCAATGCCAATTTTCGATCATGCACTCTAAGCAGTTTTCTACTCGTATTCCCTCGTGTATCTGGATGAAATGAAGAGCGAGAGCATAATGCACCATATTGATATCTGACATGCCGAAAAGCAGCAAATTACCATCCCATCTTAGAGGCCTGCAGAGCCTCTGACCCGACCTCGAGTACATAACATCCGCACTTCGTGCTCATCAGGCCCCGTCATTCTCCGCTCGACAAATGCGTTTAGTCGCCTGCTTCTCTGAGCTTTAACCGTCCTGCATCACAACCTGTCCTGTTACAAGTTCAACAAGTTCATTTCCAGAGGAAATCTACAACTACTGCCAACAATTATATTGTATTAATACTCTAAAGTTACAATACTGTACTGTTATTGTACTGATATTACTAATGTTACTCCCTATTTTAATTCTTCATAGACAAAACCATGACGTTGGTGAACAACAACATGGCGCCAGCTGCATGTTCAAAACATATGTATTTATGCATTTAATTGTATAGTATCGAGTTGTATCCTGCTGTTGAATTGTACTGATAATATTGAATTAATAAAGTGTAATAACCTGCCCTGGGCTGACAGATGGAGAGTAGCGCTCGAGTTAACTCTGGTACAAATGTGCCAATGTTGTATTAATGTGCACTGTCCCTGGAAAATAAATAAATCAAACAATCAATGATAGACCTGCATCTATGGTCTGAGTTACAGTTCATCTTCTCATTTAACTTGTGACGAGAAAGGATACAAAATAATACAAAAGAAATCCCAAAATATTTGGCTGATCAGAAAATGGTGCAAAGATTCTCACGTCGATCAGATGTCTGACTGTCTGCATGGTTCTGTCCCTCAGGACGACCTCACCTGAACATAGAGGGAACGACCTGTGACTCGCAGGTTCAATCCTGCAGCGCAGAACATTTGTGACTGCGTTGGAGAATCCTCTACTGGAAACCAGTGTGAATCAATGTCACTAATACACCATTAAGATCGTAAAGCTTTCTGGGAATTAAGATTTTGCATACGTTTGATCAGTTGTGAAACACTTTGTCTTGATATTACTTTACAAATACTGTATGGAAATAAAACAAAGTGACGCTAAAAGCTTTCTTCACAAATGTCTCTGTTCTCTGCTCAAATGCAGTAAAAAAAACCTCATATTCCCCGGTGTGTTTGGTCGAAATGAAGTGCACGAGCATAATGCACCATATCGATATCTGGACATGTCAAAACACAACAAATTACCATCCTGCCATCTTGGAGAGAGACGCCCTAAGATTTGATCCATACATCATCTGCACTCTGCACTCATCAAGCTGTCTCACTCACAAGGGTATTAATGCGTTTTGTTGATTTCAGCATTTCAGAGGCCATTAAGGCAAGAGAGCCGATAGAAAAAACTGAACGGAGAGCACAGAAAGTTACAGACCTACCTGCCTATATACGGCGGGCTGTTCATGTTTTGATGGACTGCGGTTTGCATTAGCGGCCGGAGTAGATTCTGTTTCTTAAAACCTGAGTAAGACTGCCAGGAATAAGATACGGTGACCTTAAATTTGGTCAAATAATATATTAAACATACTGGCAGCAGATCAAAGCTTAATAAGTAGAAACAAGATTAGCTTTTACACACACACAGGTGACTCTCGCGTGATGCAACAGATGCACACATGCGGACACCCGCGTGTAAATACAGTCAAGAAGAAGAGCATAAACTATCAAAGCAAACCACACAGACTCACATAGCAACACACACACACACACACACACACACACACACACACACACACACACACACACACACACACACACACACACACACACACACACACACACACACACACACACATTGTGGATCACAGGCGTGTTTACAGACAGACAGACAGAGCGGACGGATGAATAAATGATGTGTGTGATCTATAATGAATGCCTCTTGTTCATTACACATTCTCGCATTCAACAGGTCATTCCACAGGCCACACCACTATCCTCGCTGGCTGGGTCTCTATGTGGCCGACAAACATGTCTTAGAGGGTGCAATGACCTGACGTGTCACACTTCAAACTAAGATTTGTCTCCACAAGCATCAACAGAGGATGGGAGTTTATAAAACACAAGTATAATGTGAATGTTAAACCTGTGGCCAACTAATAGCTAAGAAGCCGTCCATTGATGAGTGCTATTTAGTTAGCATTTAGCTAACTGACTGGAGCTGTGTGTTGGTAAACAAACCCTGGAGCATCCGGTTGAATCATAGACTTTATATAAGAAGTGGACGTTGTCACCGTGACGTGATTCATTGGTTTGTGGATTACGATTTTGCATTTTGGACGTTGCCATCTCATCTCATCATTTTGCAACTGGAAGTGACATGAAAGGTAACCGAACATTTTTAGGCGACCAAAATGTTACACTTAACTTTCATGAACTTATTCATGAACCAACACATAACACTTATTGTAAGTCGCTTTGGATAAAAGCGTCAGCTAAATGAAATGTGATGTCATGTAACTGAATTGTCAATCACCTTGTAGCCCCGCCCTAAAGCAGACCCTGATTTATGGTCTATTTGACTATAAATGGACCAAAATGTATTAATTGCACTTAGATTATCAAAAACACTGATTCCCATCCCATTGTCAACGATGATGCCGTCAAATATTTCTCCAAATGGATAGTCAATAATAATAAGTTTCAATTTTCTATCTGTTTTTGTGACCATAGAATAAAAGCCTTTGTGGTTCATTACTTTTTTTTCCACAATATCTTCAAAACTCTTCAAAAGCAGCCTGAATTTCATCTGCAAGTCCAATCTGGAGACAATGGAAGTGACTTTAACTGGATACAAAGGCCAGAAGAAACAGAGAGAGGATTAAACAGTAGCTAGTTGAAGCTCAACGATCAGATGGGAGGATTAGGGGAGAAAAAGAGGACGGAAGGAGGGAGTTACAGAGCGCCCTGAGGGGAGACAAGGGAGAGAGAGCAAATGTGGAGGAGAGGAGGGTGTAGATGATGACTTTGTGTTGTTTTATAGATGCTGTCACATAACTCCTCTCTCTTCCTCTCCTCCTCCGGCCCCCTCAGTTCTTCCTCCAGGCACCAACACATGATGGATCTGTGTGTGTGTGTGTGTGTGTGTGTGTGTGTGTGTGTGTGTGTGTGTGTGTGTGTGTGTGTGTGTGTGTGTGTGTGTGTGTGTGTGTGTGTGTGGCTGTTTATAGTAATACAGGGTTGTTATGTATTTTTCAGTTTGTATCTTTCAGTAAATAAAAGTTTGCTCACGAGTGGTTTAAGATCATTTAACAAAGAAATTGTGAAAATCAGATGAAGTAATCAGAAGCTAAAAGTTCTTTATTTTTTATTTTATTTTAATTTATTTTTTTACTAAAATTGTCACAGTTCAGCTCCACACCCTCCTCACTCTGTCAGTCACTCCCTCCTCGTCATCCCTCATTCCCTTCACCTGGTCCTCATGCCCATCTCACCTGCAGCCCATCTACAATGAATAAATTGAGATAAAAAACTAATATATATATATTAGTTTTTTATATGTATATTTGCCTATAATAAAAACATATACTTTGCATAATATTGTTTTTATCATGTTGTGTTTTCTTTCTTTTCATCCCGACTGTAAAAAAACAAACATATTTCTGTCAGCAAAGCCCCTTCAGGTCAACTGGGGCAGGAAATAAGATTGGAGGGGGGTATTTAATTGGCAGTCATCTGGAAAAAAAGGTCACCTTTTTTATAAAAGACCAACTCGACCTTCGACCCCCGCAGCCCGGTGCCCGCTGGGCCTGATGGGAGCAGAACAATAGGACCTGCAGGCCAGCGCGCCGCTCTACAAGTGTTCCAGCACCGGGGGTCGGCCGTGTTGCCATACGTTCATGTCGGGACCTCTCAGAGCCGGCTCCACTGCACACACACACACACACACACACACACACACACACACACACACACACACAATGCAAAAGTTACCGTCAGAAGCTCTTAATTAGTCATCGTATAATTGGAGGAATAATTGGATTTTCTTGAGGTTATTGATTCGGCTTTCACTCATCATCTGTGCAAATGAATCCAAGCTGAGAGATTAAAAAGGCCTCCAGACAACAATGGGCGTGACATTGAACTTCCATTGAACTGTTATAGTGGGAGAAAATGCATCACTGGAAATGTTACAATGTGTGCATGTTTGTTTAAAATAAAAAAGCAAAAGAAACTAATTAAAAGTTTCTACCAGACCAGACACCATATACGTCTCTGTTAGAGACCTGTCAATCACCCTGTAGCCCCACCCTAAAGCATACCCTGCTTTATGGTCGGTTTGACTTTAAATGGACCATAATTTATTAAATGAACATCATGCTGTATTGAAGAAGACTTGAAACTAGAGATTGAGACATAAACTCATGTTTACAATGTTTACTGAAGGAATAAAAGAGAGAAGTAGAGTCATTTATATAGACTTCTATACAACCAGAGGAGTCGCCCCCTGGTGGTCAGTAGAGAGAATGCAGCTTTAAGACACTTCATTTTTCAGAACCGGAGGAGGTTGCCATCTGGCTACAACACATTATCTTTTGCAGCATCCAGTTTTTTATTTGCAGGGATTTGTGATTTATTTTCAAAAGTGGCTTTGTGATCAGGACTGTCACCTCACAGCAAGAAGGTTTAAACCCAGTAGAACTGACCAGGGAGACCAACGATATCTCCATATGTACTCTTGCCTTTGGTATGATATATATCCCACTGACACGCCAGACTACTTAGTTCCAGTTAGACAGGGGTTAACGGTTATTAACGGCTTCCCATATCAAATCTCTTCATCTCTTTGAGTTTGAACAACAGATTTACCTTTTCTTCCAGGCGTGGGTGGATTGTTAAAGAGAATCCTCTTTTGTTTCTTGTCCATTATTGTTTCTAAGACAAGAGGGATCCGGATGCCTCAAACCGACAGACTCCTCTGCCGTGTCTGCTTGGCTTTGTGCGGCGCATGGCGCGTGCAGACCTTTGTTTCTGGGTGTGTGCGTGTCCCTTCAGGTGTGTGTATCAGAGGACCCGGGGGGAGTTGAGTTGGCGGGAGGTTTAAATAAAAGTAGAAAGCATGTATAGTGTGGGTAAACAACCGTATGAAGACAGTCATTGGACACCGCGTGGGGTTTATATTTATTTCATTGTATTACGTTGTGATTGACAGCATCATTTAAAAAGATGTTTGATGTAAAAGTTTGATGCAAAATTTATCCAAAGGCTGAAATATAAAATACATCACCAGGTCTGAATTCTAATTATACATGCATGGACAAATATTGGTATACCTTCTGATTATCTGTCACAATTATTTTATGCAGATCTGCCGATTCAACATTCAGATTGTTACATTTGAATATATATTTTTTCTTTCTATTATTAAACAACAATTTTCTTTCAACCCTATCCCATTCTACCACTAATTACTTATTACTATACATGTAATGTACAAATGTACAAAAAAATCAATCATTTCTTGCAATGAATAAATGTTCCTCTATGTGTGTGTGTGTGTGTGTGTGTGTGTGTGTGTGTGTGTGTGTGTGTGTGTGTGTGTGTGTGTGTGTGTACCTGCACTTCCTATTGTGGCTGTCGTTTGGCCTGAAGCCTGGCAGATAATGCAGCATGGGTCTATAGCAGCAGCCACATCTGTCTCTGTGCCTGTCACCGTACCGTAAAACAGGCGACCGGCTGAAGCCTCGCAGCCGTTTAAACCACGGGAATGATTCCAAACAGTGTGTGACGATCAATGATTAACTGATCGGTTGAAGCGTGAAAACAAATCTGACTGTGGGGTTAAACAAATATTTTGTTAGACGTGTTGAACGTGTATTAACGTGTTAAAAACTGCATCTTTCCTACCAAACTGTGCAGTTTATTTTGGTTCACTGGACAGCTTTTGAACTACAAATGAATAAATGTACAGAGATAAAGTAAAGATCGACCGTCAGTGTGTCAGAGTTAACAAATTGTAATCTGCACTTCAGAAATTGTGATCATTAAAAGTTCATTCTTTAAAATCTTAAAAATGCTGTGAGATATCAACTTTGTACATCGTTTAATACACTTAGCCCAATAATGATCCATATGAAATGTGGTCGCAATAAGACGATTGATGAGATGAATGAGTTTTTCAAAAGATTTAAAAAGGTGAAAAATCTGGTCAGGTGGACTTTAAAGGATCTTTTTCTGTAGATTAAACATGTCTGGAATCAGGTTTTCAAGCAGCTGATTAGATAATAGTGATTACAATGGATGGTGTGTGTTGCTTTCAGACCAGTCATTCCCTGTGTTGGCTTCAATTTAATGCCAGTTGAGGATACTAGCCTGTAAAGCAACTATCAAAAGATGATAAAGTGTATTGAAGTAAGGTTGAAAACTTTGCCAGAGTTTTCTGTTGCTCAACTAACTGCGATGTCATCTTATCGTGTTCGCCATTCATAGCGTTTTTCTTTCACAATGAATTTAGGAAAAAATAGAGCTACAGAGAGACTCCGATCTATGTGTTAATTAATTATTCCAACAGTAGCAGTAGACACAATGTCCAGCACCTAAAATTGTATTTATTACCGAGCCATAAATCTGTTCTCTGTTGTTGAAATTCCACAATCGTACATGTTTGTGTCATTTCACTTTATAATTTATTGGGATCAAAGCTCATCAAAACACCGTCCCCGACCGTCCACCGGCGGGGTCCCGTCTTGTTTAGAGTCCTCGCCCCACAGTTTAAGAAACCACGCTTCAGACCTTCCCCACGATGATAAATCACTGGCTTCATCTGCAAGGCGTCGCCGTGATGGATCATTTGAATCAGTGCAGTGTTACTAATTATCAGCGTAATGGCCGACCCCTCTGAATGTCAACACCCATAATCACATGCTGCTTTTGAGGGGAATGCCAATAGCGGAGCCACGTGCTAAAATCGGGTGCAGATTGCATGCGACCGCTATTGACTGAACGATAGGGAAACGTCTGCAGTGATTGTGAACTACAGCCTCTGAAATGTCTTTCTGATGGGATGAATAATGGGTTTGTAGTTTGAATCCAGTCAGCCAAAAAGAAAAAGAGAATAAAGCTTTGGCAATTAAAAAAAAGTGGATTATCGTCCTTTGAACAAATGTTCTTGTTATCCGGTTGGCAAATAATCAAAATAATCATTAATACCCCTTAATATGGCAATTAAAAAAAAGAAAACCCTCGCAGTTTTATTTTACCAGAGAAGTGAAACCAAACCAAGTTACCGAAAAGACAAAGTGGCTTCCTTGTGCAGTGGTTTTTATTGGTTGCAGCTAGTTTCGCTTTAGAGAAAATGTATTTAAAAAATATATTGTTATTAGCATTATGTGAATTCAATTAATTTAAATTGAGTGTGTCTTTATTGGCAATAAAGTTTTGAAAAATCTATGTTGCCAAAGCATCAAAATTGGAAAATAAACAATACTATGAATATGAATAGTAACCAAACATTAGGATTGTTATAATCCCCCCCCCCCCTCCACACACCCACCCCCCCCCGCATTTATCTCTGTACTTGTCCCCTGTGGAGTCTTGTCACTTGTCACCACGTTGTCACGACCGGCCAGCAAACACATCACGGCGTCACACCATCGATCAATAACAGAAGATGGGATGAACGAGGTCAGCGAGCGAGAGAGAGAGAAACAGAGAGAGAGAGAGAAGATGGATGATGAGCGGTCGCCTCTCGTTTGTTCTCCTGTTCACTCTCTAGTCTGCATTACCTGGATCACAGAGCACACACTCCCCGAGGGGAACACACACACACACACACACACACACACACACACACACACACACACACACACACACACACACACACACACACACACACACACACACACACACACACATCCATGCACTAACACAGACATACATTTACATACACAGTGCTGCAGCGGGGCAAACAATCAATTTACACCACTTAGTTGGTCATTTGGAGTTCATCATTTGGTTTTTTATCTTGACTGCGTATTGATTCAGCACAGAGAGCGAGACGGAAAGTGATTATATGGACTCTGGGGTCGTGTTCATTCATATTCACGTAATATTTTTCTGAATACAAAAAAAATCTGTTCTTAAAGTCACTTTCACAGATTTAAGAGCTGCATGTACATGTGAAGACATTGTATAATATCTCAGTGTATTTTCATTTGTCTTTTTCATAAATACTTGATTTTGCAATGTGAAAGCTTTGACTGAGAGTATGCAGTGAGGCAGAGTAATCACCTCAGATTGACTGCACCTGTTTGGAGGAAGCACCTGAGTCATTAACAGCCTGTTGCTCACACATTTATTCTTCAGTGACCCTTTTCAGCATTATCGAAAAATGTTTCTTTGAGCTTGCAACATCAAAATCGTGAAACCAAGACCAAGTTATTGGAATGTGTTACACTGGAATGACAAGCAAATGCTTGCAGAGGATCCCAAATATCATCATCAAGTCCTGTGTGGGCCTGTGCATGAAGACAGTTGATACGTGTAAAAGAAACCGCCATGTGAGACGGTCAGAGTGAACCCTGTGCATGTTCACCTACATGCAACCTAAGCATAATTCCAGGTTTAATGTGCTAAAAATGCTTACAGACAATTAGACACAGACACAGCCTGTTTACTACCATTTTATGAGCTATACAAGCTTTAAAAAAAATAATAATAAGTGGTTTAAGAGGAACAAAATGGATTTAAAGCCTTCAAGTTGTTTCACATCAAGCACAGGTTTGTGTCTAAAATATTTTGCATGGATATATTTATATGATTTTATCTCACAAGGCGCCGGGTGCTTCCTGAAACCATACAGGGGTGGATAGATATAGTAAATTACACATATGTTACGGAGAGGATTACTTTTTTTCTTTGTCTTTAGAAAAATGTGTTCATTAAATATATGGAACAAGTGGGTCAAATATGACAAACCCTTACAACCAGATTCTGTGGAGAAATTGAATGAAAAACGACCCTATAATGTTGTTTTAGTTGAACAAACCCGACCAACACACTCTTGCGCGCACACTTTTGCCAGAAAAACAAAACAAATCTGATTTCAAGGGTTTTAATGAAAGTTTGCAAATCTCTGCAGAACATGCGGGGGGGAAATATTCTGACGGACCTTGTTGTCCCTGGACCTTTGCCTGCGGAAAAGTGTGTTTGACCAATGAAATATTTTCTTCCAACATTGCTGTCTTTCGGCATAATAATGAGCTTCTGTTTCTTGCACAGGCAGTGTGTTTTCAGAGCAACGGGCCTTGGAACGGGGCTAGCCACCACAGCTAACGTTAGCGTTAGCAACCTAGACATTCTCTGGTTGTGTTTTTATTGTGTGGAGTCGATTCAAGCTCTATTTTGGAGAAGAAAAAAAACATTTGGCCAAAACAGAACACTGCAATGAGGATAATTCTCACTGGAACCGGTGTGCTTTAAACATTTTAATGACAATTTTCCGTCTTTCTGCACTGCCTTTTTGCATTGAGCTTTACGTTGAGTGGTCAAAAGATTAAGGTTAATAGATAGAGGGCTCCTCTTTTATGTTGTGAATAAGAGAGTGGAGCAGGTGGGTGGTGTTGGTCCTGGAACTGTTGCCTGATAAACATTATGAATGAATCCTTCTGTCTCTGTCTCCTGCCGTTCATGCCCCAGCAGCAGGTGAATAGTGAGTGGAGCCAAAGCCCCGGGGCCGTGAGTCAAGAGGGTCGTCTGGGTAATTAGGGTCGTTGTCATCTTCACAAGCCTTGTTCCATGCAAAAGCACATTCCACGACTCGGCTTAAGGACCGAGGATAATCAGGTCAACAAAACACACAAAACCAAAATGGAAATAAGATCTTCCGCCGCAAACTAAAAACACATCTTTTCCGACTATACCTTGAATAAAGAAAGTAGCACTTTAGTAGCACTTTAATCGCACTTACTCATAGCACTTTGTAGTTTTGCTTTCTTGAAGAAATTGTACTTTCTTGATTCTTGTTGTTCTGGGTTTGTACTCATGGTTGAATGCACTTATTGTAACATAACATTTAACAATGTAAAGTAACAATGTAACATAACCACACATCGTAACATAATGTAACATAACAACGTAACAAGGTAGCGTAACAATTTATGGTAGCACTTTATACTGATGGGCATCGCCCCCCATCACCATCATATTAATGTTCTTTATCACTTTGTGTCTATTTCCCTTTTCTGTTGAGAAGATAACTGAGACTTGTTAGCTCTGAGCCACTGCTTATAAATGCGTTGTAAGGCATAGATAGTCCTCACTTTAGATGGAGTCTCACAAAATACTTAACTAATACTTAACTAACGACTAGTAACTACCAGCATTCATCATGATTGCAGTATTAAAACACGTTTATAAAGCACATATTAGTGATTAGTCAACCCTGTCTGCGACCGGCTCCTGCGACCGGCTCCCGGTGCGACCGGCTCCCGGTGCGACCGGCTCCTGCGAACGGCTCCCGGTGCGACCGGCTCCCGGGCGGCCGGCCGTTACCGGCCTCACCCCGCCCCTCTTTGCTTGCCACTACTGAGGGAATCCTTTTTTTTTTTCCTCCGCAGAGTTTAGAAATTAAAATATGCTTAAATAAAGCAAGAAAACAATAACACAAACACACGATTATAAACGCATTTGTAATACGTCAAACACAAACATAATCAGGGAGGAGATACGTTTCTGATCAAACGTAATTGAGAATGCATATTAGTTCTGGGGGAACGTAATTTTTAGGAGACAGGGTTGGATAAGTACATCATCTATAAATCCTTAATAATTGGTTTGCAATATATATTACTTAATTTACAAATGGTGAATCCATCATTTATAAAATATGAAAACCCAATCATGAAACACATAATAGTCAAGCTTATTAATCAAAAATAAAACATGTATAACTGTGTTTATGAATTGCATACTAATGAGTTACTAATGAGTGTGCATGTTGGAACAATTTTTTATAAATGATGAATTAAGTGTTTACTCATGCTTTACTAATGCTAAATAGTGTGTAGTTATTATAAAGTGCTACCAACAATAATATTGTAACAATGTAACTTAATTACTTAACATATCAGAGTAACATTATGCAACATCACAACGTAAAGTAATGTAACATAACGACACATCGTAGCATAATGTAACTTAACAACGTAAAGTAACAATGTAAAATAACTACACATCGTAACATAATGTAACTTAACAACGTAAAGTAACAATGTAACATAAAGACACATCGTAACATAATGTAACTTAACAACGGATGTATACGTAACGTTACGACCCAAAGTAAAGTCAACGTTCACTTTTGGTTTCACACAAACAGCGGCCTGCTGAATGAAAACCATGTCTGTTTGACCCATCAATCACCTGTCACCTATTTTGTGAAACTCATAAAATAAGTAATACATTGGCGGCCGAGCTCTCTGTCAATCAGGTCTCCGTCTTTCTTCCTCCCCTCTCCGTTCCACCTCTCCGCTGCAGACATACTGCATTACAGAAGCCACCACATCACTCAGCACCATACGTGTGTTTGTGAGTGTTTCTGTGTAACGCTACAATACATCATTCATGCCAGTCATCTTTCTTTCATGCCGAAGGGGAGTGTGTGGGGTTCAGATGTTTGTTCACACGTGTACATCGAGAGCTGGTTGTAGTCGCGTCATCTTCCTGACAACCCTGACACTGGAGAGTCCCAGCAGGCCACGGCTCAAATGACCTCCCTTAATCTCCTCTCGTGATCTACGACGTCTCCTGGCCTGCGACGACTGAGAGTGGGGTGGAGATTAGGTGGGGGAGGGGAGGGGCGGCCCCTCGCCTCTTCCTCATCGTCTGTGGTCTCATCCAGCGTCCCGACCTCTGACCTTTAAAGGCCTGACCTTCCTTGGATCAGTTTGCTGAATACTCCGGGTCTGTCAGAGGAGTACAACTTTAATATTTCATCATTTTTTTCTCACTTTGTGTAATCCACTCGCACTCCGGCCTGTTCTATTGCCCCAAAGCAATGAATGACAGATACATGACACCATATGCAACTTTTAAGTGTACCAATGACACACACACACACACACACACACACACACACACACACACACACACACACACACACACACACACACACACACACACACACACACACACAGGCTGATGCTGATTGACTGCTTGACATTGTGGGAAGCTGGATGTGGATCATCCTCCTCACACTATGAAATAATGATGCTGTGATCTCTCCACACTCCCCCACTTCTGTCGGTCTAGTCCAGTCCTGGATTTCTCCTCTTCATCATGCCTCCCTTTTCTCCCGCCTTTTCCATTTCAAGCTCCTTTTGCTGCCTCTCTCCTTCTTACTCTTCTTTTTTACACCCCTGTCATCTCAACATCATCCAACCCTAGTTTATTCTTTAGCTAATGTCTAGCAAATCATCATAAGTAATTTATAATGCAAAGTCTGCATAATAAAATGAATTTATAAAAAAAGATGGATGAGTCCATAATGTCTTTATATGAGAACACCACATGAACATGTATAGTGCATGAACATGCTTATACCATGATAATTTACCACAGACAAAAATAGAAGCTGCATCCATTTTTAAAGTGTGTTTGTAGTCATGTGAACTCATTGTAAGGTGAGTGCGGGGAGAATACTGTACTGATACAGCGGTTACCCAGCCTGGTCTCCTAAAAATGTACATGAAACAAAACTGCATTATAAATTACGCTTAAAAACAACGGATATTTTTTTACGTTACATTTCCTTTTAACCCTCTGGGGTCTACCGTCACGCTAGCGTGTTATACATAGTTTAATTAAAAAAGAAAATCATATCTCCGCGAAAATACGGCGCAGAAAAAATAATCCGCTACTGTTAGAACCGCCAAACTCTGCAGTTTCCGGCCCCCTCCTCTGTGTCCTTCTGTGTGGCTGTAACGTAAGCTGACACTCCTTTCACCGTGATTAGTCAATTCAGGTGTCCGTCAAAAAAAGTTGTGACTCAGGAACACTCAGGAAATCCCTAAGGCCCTCCCCACCCAGCTACGCTGCAAAGGACCTAGGATAACCTACACACCTGAGGTTTATATATACATGCTGTAGTTTACAGTCAGACAGAAGCTAGAGATCATGGAGAGAACACAGTTCACAACAGAGGAGGACGTTGCAGCAATTTTGGCCAGCAGCGATGAGGACGGAGGAGCGTCAGACAGGCCCTGAAGGCTTCGACTCCTGGAGAGGATTATGCCGAGAGAAGGGATCCACTGGAGGATGGGTACGTGTATTTACTAACTCAACTTTGTTTTGGCATATTTACGCTAGCACAGTGAGCACATTTAGCTGGTCCCGATCCCTTCGGTGGTTTTCCCCGGTGCCCGAGTCTGATTCTGAGACGGGCCTGGCTGTTGGGGAGCTAGCAGGGAGCTAGCGCTAGCTCCGCGAGCTAACGGGAGATAGCTTGCTACAGCGGGGACACCACTGGAGGTAGTATCAGCTTATTACCCGACTGCATTGTCAATATCACTTAGTACCAACTAGTGCTGATCTTCGTTACGTGTTTGTAAGACGTAATGCTAACTATCGGTATGTGTTTATACATTAGCAACGTGCTAACGCACTAACATGCTAACGTACCGTTTAGCTCGTGCCCGGAGCTCTGTCACTGTTTTGTTGTGTAATCGTAACTTTCTTTCATTGAACTTAGTACTGACTGGTAGTCATTTATTTTACAGAGAGGACTCACACCTGTCAGGGTCCAGTGGACAACATGCAGCTTCTCTACAGCCACCTGCACCTATGCTATCGACGTGGAAGACTGAAGGCCTGGACACAGTTTACCAGGTATGTACACAGCTCACCTGCACATGTACACCTGTTGAACTGTTCAAACTACTAACTAGTAGTCATTTATTTTACAGAGAGGATGCACCACCACCAGCCCCTCAAGCACAGCCATCCCCACCAGCCCCGGTCTGTTTTCTATTTCTGAACATGTATATGTGTAAATATTGTTTTATTCATGAATAATACATATTTTATTTGAAAACCAAACATGTTGTGATGGTAATTTTTCATTTGCACACACCCCATAAAGCTTTATCTGCAGTATGAAGTCATTTCTCAGTCCCATTTCTATCATTTTGGTGAAAGGTGTGACAGGCCACATTTCTGCTCAAAAAACGATAATATTTTTTGGGGTTTCAGACATTTATTTTCATGTTTCTAGCATGAATTCACATATTTCACTGCTTTTGTGAACCTAATACCTTTGGTAAACCAACTTCTAGCACCAAAACGTTTTGTCAGCATGAGTAAAGGTATGTTTTCACAAGATATATGAAGAATTTTTAAAAATCTAACTTTAATTTTTCAGCTTTAGATTCATATTATCACTTTATACTTTTGCCTTATGGCAATTGTGCCTCATTATATAGATAGCTGAGATTGTTCTGCAATTTTAGATGTAACACATGGGTATGTATCTTATATGCAAGTGCCTTAAAAGGAGACTTTAAGAAATTATGTAAAATCTAGAAAAAGGCTAAGACCCTGAAGGGTTAACGTGTCACAAATACATTTAATCAAAGTCAGTCCATAGAGGGAGGAGGAAGGTTTAGATGGATGGCTAGATCTTTACTAGATATAATTTTCCTACTTTGCATGATGGCCTTGTTTAGGAAAGCATCTAAAGGGTGATCTCGCTGGTAAGTAAAAGGAAAGGTTTTCAAAACACTCCTGTAGGGTTGCTGAGAGAAATAATTTCCCCATTTTCCATTGCTCCACTCTCATAAAAGCATGCAGGCATGAGCTCATTACTTCTGGGGAGGAGGGATCGCAGGACGCTCGTACGCTTGTTTGTGTGTTGAAAGAGTGTGAAGTCGAGGCTGAGATGGCGCCGAGCGGATCAAGGCTCTGCATGGAGGAAAATTAAAATAAAAAGAGCTGCTTGGTGAAAAGAGAACACCGTGAATATTAGCAGAGAAAACTCGCTCTCGTTGCTGATGTGCTTGTGCATGTCCGTTTGCACGCCTCTGCACATGTGTGTTGTGCTTTGCCTATAAGTGTGTGAGTGTCTCAGAGGTGTAGTAAAAGCAGGGAGTGGTGGTCTGGGGGAAGCAAAGGCAGACTAATGGATATGATGCTAATGGTAGCAGCAGTACGACTATACGATTCGGGCAATTAGAACAGGAAAGAGAAGGAGTGAAGATTGGTGGTGATGGACCTGGAGGGACTGCTGTAACGTTCAGACCCCTGGACTGATGAATGCAGCACATGAGACCATCATCTACACTGATTTGAAAAAGTAAAAATATTTTCAGGGAACAGGAGATTCCACTGGCCCTTGACGTAGAGGTTCCAGTGGTACAGACAAAAAGAACACTCCACGTTACTTGTTAGATAGATAGCTAGATAGCTAGCTAGATAGCTAGCTAGATAGATAGATAGATAGATAGATAGATAGATAGATAGATAGATAGATACTTTATTCATCCCTAAGGGGAAATTTGTTTGTGGCAGCAGCAAGCAAGTTACATAGAAGACACAAACATATTAGGTATGAACAATACTCAATATATACAACAAAACAGAACAGCAGAGCATATTACATTTAAGAAAATGAAACAATAAAGATAGTTCAGAAACATAAAGTATATGCAGTGTATATGAAGTGTATATAAGTATATAAAGTGAAATAGAAGTATGTACAGTCACTAACTAAACAACAAAAGCGGTGCAAGAGCTATTGATGTTGGTGTTGATTCAATTGACGGAGGATCTGGCCAGAGATGACTTATTTTATATAAAGTCTTACAGCAGTG
Source organism: Myoxocephalus aenaeus (assembly GCA_038501785.1). NCBI lineage: Eukaryota > Metazoa > Chordata > Actinopteri > Perciformes > Cottidae > Myoxocephalus > Myoxocephalus aenaeus. Next base: position 1,005,528 of record JBAMJR010000144.1, on the reverse strand, counting down.
GGAAGGAATGTTTACAACAAAAAATTACTCTTTTTACTTTCATTCACAAATAAAGCAAATCCCAGAGAGCAGAATTAGTGAAGTCTTAAGTGCATCTTAAAAGGCCACACCACCAATCAAAGCCTGTTTACAGGTGTTATTTGTACATTTCAAATTCATATATTACAATCTGAATCAGAACTGGAAAGCATGAAGTACACACAAAAGCTCATCATGTTTTCAACGCAACAATTTACTGCGCACCGATGCGTTCAAAGCAGGGGACAACTGCAACTTCACGAGCATCTGCAGAAGTTGCTGAACAATATTAATGAATTCTTCAGACCACATGACGTATACGAGTCTCCAGCAGTGAGCGGTGCTGGGTGGGTTTGGTTAACAGGAGAGGTTTTGACACCCAACACTAACTTTCATTACAGGCACTGAAACGCTGGATGCAATTTTAATGAAGCCTTTTCACAAACCTTTACACTAATGAACCACAGAGTGAGTTAGGGTGGCTCGCGGGGCAAAAACACTGAGGGTGAATTTGGAAACATTATATATATCGCAGATCTGGATTATTCTGTTATTATTAGCAGCAGCGGTGGTGGGTCTGCTTACACTTCTGTGGTGGAACGATCAGATCGGATCAGGGAGGAGGTTCAGATTGAATTCCTCCAGGGTACATTTCATAGCAGGAGCGCTTTAAACATGATTTATTGTGCAGCCATATCAATATCAAATGTTTGTCTGCAGCGTATCCTCGTGCAAACAGTTCGTATGATATCCTACGAAAGGTTACTCCTCTTTTTTTGTGCATTTTCCTACGAAGGTCCAGCAACACGTGTACATTTCCGGTTGTTTAATGCATACGGTCGTTTCAAGCTACATCTATGACAAACATACTTTTATCTGTAAAGCATTTTCCGGCTAAAGCGACAACTTACTAAAATCATTCATGCAAACTATTTACGAATACCCGTTTAATTGAAAATCAATTAAAAACAGAGTAACTCATATCCTGTTCATTTAAACTTTTAGTTTTTGTACAAATAACCACTATAGATGCAATAATTAATACAATATTTTTTTACACTGACTTTGGGACGGTTGAAATTATTTTAAAGAACCTTTGTGGAAAAAGTTAGTCTTAAGCCTTTTGAAACAAACACATGCACCAAATGGGTTTAGTTTTAACACATAATATTATTGTATGCGATTAAAGCAAGACAAATGTAGATTTTTCGAAAAAAGAAACCAATTAGTAGTGCAGTATTATATAATTTGTTGTATACTTACTATTACCTCTTAATAAAGCCAAAGTACTTTCTGTCCGATTAATAATTTAATTGACGGAATAGACAGATTGAACTGTGTTATCTTTAAAGCGCCATGTAAATTAAGTTTACCTGGCATGAAAATGGTGCCAAGTCACAGTCACCAAAAAAGAAGAAAAAAAAGGCATCTCCCTGTGACAGATTCTCCTGTTAATTTGCTTGATGATGTTTTGATTAGAACAGGTTGTTGAGCTCATTAGTGGGCCCTGTGTGTGTGTGTGTGTGTGTGTGTGTGTGTGTGTGTGTGTGTGTGTGTGTGTGTGTGTGTGTGTGTGTGTGTGTGTGTGTGTGTGTGTGTCTGTATCTGCATATCCGTGTGGGTTTCTGTGTAAACGCTTGCGTCTTAATTACCGGGAGGTGGTGTCACTTCTCCGTCATGTCAGGAGATTTGCCTCCGCCGCTCTCTCCGGGCTCCTGCTGTCTGCCTCTGTCTTCATTAAGTGAACCACAGGTGCTAATTAGCTCAGAATACCTTGTCACCGAATATGAAGAAGAAAAAAAAATGGCTCTCTGCCAAGTAGAAACTGTTGTGTGGTGACTGCCAACCAGTGAGATGAGGGCTGAGCTCTGACTTCTGCTGCCACCTGCTGGCCATTTGGGTCTCTTACGCGTCCGAGTCGCCCACCTCTGCTCTCTGCTGGCAGCTGATCCACATTGAAGCTGATGCTAGCCTCAGGTGATGCTGTGGCTGATCATGTCAGCCAAACTTCCTCCAGAGAAAGCAGCGGAGCATCTGTCAGAAACAGTAGTAGTTGTAGTTTGGATGCTTTCGGCACATAACGGGAGAGACGGCGTACAAGTGTAACACGCACCTGTTGTCAGATTCACCTTTTCCTGACACAGAGTTGCAGAAGACACAGATGTCTTTAAAAAAATCCCCATCTTGCCTTTCATCTGCACCGAACGGAGGCGGATGGAAGAGATCAAACGCTTGAACTGGATTCACCCGGTTGAGCTCTTTCATCACAGGTGCCCGCTGCTATTTTCCTTTTTGACGTAACAGGAACATATAATTAATCTGTCCTCATATACATTAATGTTTCTGCAGATAAACCAAGTGCTTGCTGGATTATTTGAACGTTTTGATACAGATTCTGCATTTAGATCTTTAGATCCTGCGTGTTTTCTTTATGATGTATTACAATATGTTTTATGATAACGTTTTTGTGTCTATGTTAATTAGGATGTAGGTCATGTTTGTTATTGTCTCGCTATACACTGCTTTCCAGCAGCTGGTTTGCATCAGGATTTCGCAAATGATTATTGTGGTGCTGAAAGGACAGTTATCTTTCATAATGGATTCATCATTTGAGTCATTTATGAAGCAAAAAATAATAATTAACATTGATTTATTTGTATCGTAACTAGCGCACTTCAGTAACGGTACTTCTGTAATTATTTTAAGCCAACAATCTTGTCCTAAACTAAGTAGTTTGGTAACTAATTTGTTTCCTGTGAAGATAGAAGTGTAATTTGAAAAGACCAATAATGCAATGGGCAGAACTTGACATGTGGTGCTGGACTCTTATAGGAAAATGCAAGAAAAATGTGTAACTTTTTGTAGGATGTCATACAAACAGTTTTTTGAGAATACGTCGCCTCGACTAAGGTCCTGAGTTTATTTGATCCATCCACCCCCCACCTTGTGGATGACCCAAGTCTAAACCCTCAAACAGGCTGTTGAAGGTTTGTCACAAAATAAGGAACGACCAAAGTTTCTTCACTTTCCAACATGTCCTCACTCTGAAGGTCTAAAAATGTAATTGGTCCTCACAAAGGTAGATGTACAAGTATGCACACACACACACAGAGTATCCTTTATTGATAGCCGTAATCTCTATATGAAGTACAGTTTTTGCTGAATAAGATATATTTAATGTGTAATTCAATAATTCAGCATATAGTTACATACGGCGCGCGCGCACACACACACACACACACACACACACACACACACACACACACACACACACACACAGGAAATGCATGGTTGTGCTTCATTATTATTTTGACTCTTCATATGCAAAACATCACAGTGAGGAACTTGCAGACCTTGTTTCATGTTAAAGTTACTTGATAATCAGGCGTCAAGGAGGGATGACTGTCAGTCCTGCTAAGTGGGGCATTCAAGGACACTCAGAGAAGCAGGAACTTTCATAACTTAGTGTAGAGGACAAACAAGAGGATAGCATGGACAAGGAACATTTGTAATTGGTTGTGTCTTGCCTTAAATAAATAGCTGGCTAAATCCACAGAGACACACATCCCTCGGCCCTCAACTCCTCTGAAGCCCCTTTGACCTGCACCAGCGCCCGACTCCCATAAACCCCACCCGCCCAGCCGGAACCATCCCTGAACCAAACGCACCCCCATGAGACCTCGCTGGAAGTGTGTGTGTGTGTGTGTGTGTGTGTGTGTGTGTGTGTGTGTCCCAGACGTGCAGGGGATTAGCTGAGGTCTCTCTGGAGGGGTCATTAGACAGCTCTGATTATCTCTAACACACACACACACACACACACACACACACACGCACACACACACACACACGCACACACACACACGCACGCACACACACACACATGCATTGATCTATCTCGGTCCACACATCTGTTTACGGGAGGAAATCTGACACCTCATCTCCTCAACCTGTGAGAAGCGTGTACGTGTGAGCGTGTGAGCGTGTGTGTGTGTGTGTGTGTGTGTGTGTACGTGTAAGAGTATGTGTGTGTGTGTGTGTGCGCTGAGATCATCAATATGCATTATAGTGGCTTAACAGCAATGACAGAATAGAACAAACAGACCAACCCAGGCCGGCGTCATAAAACCACGTCAGTAATGATGATGATGATCATGATTGAGCTTTCCGTATTTGAGACTTCCACCTTGCAACATGAGGTGCAGGTTTCAGTTGTTTGTATTGCACTTCAGTTTGAGTTTTTTCCTTTTAAAAGGTGGATCTCTCCATGTAAAACAAAGTGCTCCAGCAGAGGGCGCTGTGACCCACTGTTAGGAGATGAGCAACATGCGATGGATCACACTGTTTGAGTCTGATGGACTCCAATTAAAAGTGACTTTGTTCCTCCTTTCATCCTCAACAAAGGCAGCGCAAACCAGATTCGCTTCTCAGTGCTTACCTTTCACAATAAAAGCCCTGGACGCTGCTTAACTGTTTACCAGAGGGAAAAAAGCATTTCACTGAAAGGAAACTCAATAAAATATCTTGGAGTGGGTTTAGACCACACAACATTTGACCTCTGGGTCAATAGGAGCCTGCTAGTTGGTCCTCTGCCTGTAAATCTAATTTAACATGTTATTTAAAAGTGTTGCAACTGTTGCAAATTCACATCGCTGCTGTTTTGACTAATTTTGATGTAAAACATTTGCAGGGGACTATTGCACAGTTTTGTGTTCAAAGGCCTTGTCAACACTTTCAGCAATTAATCAGATTTTGTGCACACAAAAGACTTTTTAAAAACTAGAAGCAGAATAACTGTTGCCAGACTTTGATGCGTAGAATCGGTGCAGGTCCCCTTTAAGATTTAATCGGTAGGTCTTAGGTGTGTAGTAGTTACGGTTAATGTGAATCATTTTGACACAAATAGGAGTGAAATGTTGTCACAAGTGACAAAAACAAGTCTCTCAGTGTGTGTGTGTGTGTGTGTGTGTGTGTGTGTGTGTGTGTGTGTGTGTGTGTGTGTGTGTGTGTGTGTGTTTGTATGTGTGTGTGCTGGTATGACAGAGAGAGTTTATAGATGTGAATGTCAGTCTTTGGACAGTCAGTCCATCCGTCACAGTCTCATACAGTAACTGTCAGAAGGAGCCCGGTCAAAGGTCGCTTCATATCGAAGCTTTTGTTTCTCTAATCTCAAGGAAAACAAACTAAACTGAGCAATGACAAAGCAAACCCCCCCCCCCCCCCCCCTCTCTCTCTCTCTCTCTCTCTCTCTCTCTCTCTCTCTCTCTCTCTCTCTTCTGTATCAATCAAAATAATTTTGAAAAGAAAAAAGGCATTTAAAAAGAAATCAATCTTCATTAAAAAAACAGGCTCAACTTTTGCGCACATTCCTCGAAAGATCAACCAATTCCTTTATTCCAGGCAAATGACTTTAAACAGCACATATGAATTGAGGAAGTGTAGGCGATTAAGTGCAGCGGACTTTAAGACAATCACCGCCCACTGATGACCAACTTGTCAGAGAGGAGAGGGAGGAGAGCACAGAAGGAAACTAAGCTAACCCAGCTAGGCTCCACTCCACTACCCAGCATGCTCCTGGCTGTCTGACGCTCGGTCGCAGAAAAATAAGATGGATGAAAGCAACGGGAGGTCGGTGACTGTTGAGCCCCCATCCTCACAGAGACCGGACAGGTGTCAAGTTGATGGACGATGTTGAGTTATTAACGTGAAGATGACGACCATATTATCTGCACAGAGAATTGCGTGTATTGCTGCTGTTTACATTCCTTTAGATGCAAATTGAATAAATGTACTGTTTTTGTCTTTCTTTTGTTTGTGTTTGTTGTGTTACACATTGGCTTTAATTGAATTGTATTGTGCTTCCCTATGTTGCATAATGGCAATAAATAATCCTTGAATATTATGAAGTTTATTATTATATTATATTATTAAGACTAATGACGGGCGAAAAAACACATTTTATTATTTGTGTTATCGGTAGTTTTAAATTTTATTCAGGTTTTACAGGATGTATCTTTAATTTGAGATAAAGTGAGGAACACTATGCCTGAAGACGTATTTTACAGATACATTTCATACATATTTCATACATATTCATACAGTTTTGGGGATGGAAAATGCACACATTCTGCAAAAACGCTACATTCACTCTCTCCTCCCTCTCTCTCTCTCTCTCTCTCTCTCTCTCTCTCTCTCTCTCGCTCTCTCGCTCTGTCATTTCTTCCACATGCGTAACCAATCCAGATCTGTATAACGTGCATTGTTTGGAGGCGCGTGTGAGCACGTTTCTGAGTCTGAGTCAGCGAGGTTTCAAAGGCCAGCGCACGTCAGTGATGAAGTCAGCCCGACGCCCACTGAGCGCAAGTAGGGAAACGTCGCCTGAGTAAGAACTCACAAGAGTGAGTGGAAAACTCCTCTCTCACATCCTGCAGCAGTCAACCTCTGGTCCACTGAGACACCACACGGCAACGCTTCAACTGGTGCTAGACACCAGTTGCTAGCATTTACATTACATTACATTTAGCTGACGCTTTTATCCAAAGCGACTTACAATAAGTGCATTCAACCATGAGTACAAACTCAGAACAACAAGAATCAAGAAAGTACAATTTCTTCAATAAAGTTAAACTACAAAGTGCTATCAGTAAGTGCCATTTAAGTGCTACTAAAGTGCTACTATGGCGCTACTTTCCTTATTCAAGGTATAGTCAAAAAAGATGTGTAGCCCAGCCAGTTGATAGCCTGATGTCTGAAAGAATTTTTGTTTACTTTTCCAAACTATCCAAATTAAATAAATACCTCAACGACAGCACTTTATTTCCTCATATGATCTCAGGGGAAAACTGACAGCAGTTTGGTGTTTAACTTGATGCTGAACAAGAGCAGTCAAACTACTATTATAATCCACATAGTTATCGTAACAGAAGTTAATACATAGATCGTATATGCAGGTGTTTTAAGGCTCTTTGTGAATAGAGCCTTTCTGTTTTTTTCCCTGGTGTTACTACATTCAGGAAAGTTAGTGACGAGTGAACATTTTACGGTGTTTACTTACTTTGTTATACATCTAGAGTAGGTGATTGCTGGAACAGTGGAAAGACTTACAAAGACAGATTCGATGAGTTTTATTTGGTTTCTGTCTAGTGTGAATTGCGAAGTGAAGTGTTTTTTACAAGGTTTCTGTCAATGGAGTTGTGGCTTTGAGGGAACCATATTAATTAAATGTTATGTACATTAACAAATAATAACAATTGTCCAAATCGCTCTGGATTTGATGTATTATATAATCATTCAGCGCACACGTCACATAGCATCGCTTAAAATTGGTGGTTTTGGAGGTTAAAACATGATAATGGAGAGAAGAATATTTTTGTGTCTATGATTTATTTTGTATCTACGTCAGTGTCAGGACTCATTGTGCACAGTCGCAGGCTGATAGTTCAGTCTTTAAAAAGGTGTGTGTGTGTGTGTGTGTGTGTGTGTGTGTGTGTATGTGTGTGTGTGTGTGTGTGTGTGTGTGTGTGTGTGTGTGTGTGTGTGTGTGTGTGTGTGTGACTGTTAAATCAAGACAAAGGAGCTGTGAAGAAGTAGACAACTATTTGTGTTTTTTAAATAAAAATAAACTGTTTGTTTTTTCCCGGGCATCTCCTTTCTTTGATTGTCGGCTCCAATTTGACTACAATCAAAAGTGTTGTGATGTTCCCAATGTCCTCCTAGTCCGAGGATTTCCATTTGACATAACTCTTCCGTCTACGCCTTTCAGAATCTCCTGATATATCAAACTGACATGTGTTTGTTGTTATCCATCAGCCCAACAAACACAGAACGCTCTGCAGCACAAACGGACAGAGTGAGATGAGGAGCAACCTGTTAAAACCCGGTTGGTTCCATGTGAAGCAGCATCTAATGTTCCCATGCGGTTGAACTGCAACCACATCTCTCTGTCAAGTCATTCCACTTTCTGTGAAAAGGAACATTTTGCTCCCACAGACAATATCTTGTTTGGCCAAACTACAGTTTGGCAAGCGATGAAAAGGCAGCGCTGAGAAAAGGAGTTTGTTGAGCAGGTTAAAATATTTCCTTCAACCACCAAAATGTCTCCGTGCTGCAGCATCTGTATGTTTTCATGGTCCTCTGTTTGAACAGCTCATCACCTGTCAAACCTGTCTCATGCAAAAATATGTTACATACAACTAAACTGCATTCTCAATTACTTTTGAACTGTGATAAAATGACTTGATTATGTTTAGGTAAACAAAAAACACTTGGTTATGTTTAGGTCATAAAAGTACTTGGTTAAGTTTCGGCAGGGGCGTCGTTAGGCCTCTTTTAGGTGGGCTGAAGAAAATAAATATATATATTTTGGTGATGTCATTAAATTAAACTATTGTTTCTCACATGACAAGTTATATATAACATGCTACATATGTGTGTGCATTCTGGTTTGTATGTTTTCTCCCCCTTCAGATTACAATCCAATAGCCTATCATCATATTTAAACATAGGGCACTAGGACCTTGGGGATTATTTCTCTCTCTCTTTATTTGAGAAAAGTTCATATTTGTGTTATCAAATTTCACTATGACCCTGACATTCTGTCTCTTGTGTGATCATATACTGAATGCAAGCAAAACTACAGAGCAAAATCACTCTTTCTGATTGAACCAATATATGAACTGTCTGAAACAATGGATACCCGCAGCCCCAAATGGGTAAAAAAAAAAGTATGTGGTTATTTTTCGGCAACACAAGTACTAAATAGGTCTTTCACAATGCACTTTCACTGTACAGGAACTTAATTTTGAATGAAATAATGATATATTTGTGCTGCACGGCACAGTTTTGTTAGTTTTGTGGCTGCACAGATTCAAAATTAGAAGCCGAAGATTCACTGGAATCCACTGGCTGAGCCGCCGCTGTTGCACCTCTCGGTCACGGTCTGGCTGCGGTTGCCAACACACAAAAACAGTGTGACGGTTTGGTAGAATCACCCAATTTTGAGGATTTCGGCCAATTGGCGTTCTCCAGTGAAGCTGTGAGGGTAGTGACGCACAGGGAGGAAGCGCTCTGATGTTGCGTGCTCAGCTCATTTTCTCTTTTGCCAGAATGTGTTCCAACATGCAGCTGCACTGTCGGCCTCTTCCCTCAGGCAGCTGCTTCATTAAAATGCAAATAATAACTAAATGATGGGCAATTATTAGAGTAACGCAAAACACTGAGACTGTGTACATGGTTCGTTTTTTACTGTTCTTTCTATTGTTTCTATTCTGTCAAACAGGTTCGGGTGGATTTTCCCTCCAGTTTTCAACCTCAACTGAACTCTCCGTCCTGATGAAACCACGAAACAGCTGTGACTGCCTTTGTCCCTTAATAATTAAATTAAATTTATTTTGTATAGCCCCAAATCACAAATCACAAATTACTTTTTTTTTCAATGGCTGCCCAACTACCGGCAAACATCATCATTGCAATAAAGTTTTGTATTTTACCTTTAGTTATTAGAAAAACTTAACTTCACTCAATCAAAGCCAAACTTTGCACGGATACTCTTAAATCTCAAATATAGCATTTTTTTAATTATTCAAATAGGCCTTGTGGTTGAGGAGATAATCAGAATTTAGTATGGGTATATTAACCATTCGGATTTTCGAGAAAACAAGGCTTGATCCCATAAGGTTAAGAAGCATTCCATGTTCCTCCGTGTAGTAGAAGAATCCCATCACCGTTATTACCAGCAGCGATGCTGGTTATGTTTCACCCAATTGGAAAAATGTGTTCCCAACTGGGAAAATTCTGCTTCACGTCTCGTAGGTTAACGAATGAAAAACAGCTGAAAAGTTGTGATGCAACAAAGTACAACACGTCCATGTTGTTTCCACATTGAGATTTAGCGCTCATGAACACAACGTCCAAGGAGCACCTGAATGTACCATTACATTTCTCCTAAATTGCTTCTAAATTGTTCAGTGTCAGTGTGTTAGTGGCCAGCAAAGACTGAACAGTTACGTTACTCTATACCGGTGTCGGACGTTTGATATCGAGCCCTTTTGGTTTTCGGTGTTTCTTGCCAAAATCTCATGATTAAGTGATAGACAAAAAAAGGTTGTAAATTTCCTCTAATTTAAAACTAATTGTGATGGTTTTGTCAACATTTAAACTGGATTAACGGCTGTGATCCCATCACAACATGGTCTCTAGTTATTAGATGAACTCCATCTGCTCTTGAGTAGTAGTAGTAGTAGTAGTAGTAGTAGTAGTAGTATAAGTAGTAGTAGTAGTAGTAGTAGTAGTAGTAGTAGTAGTAGTAGTGTATTATTCAGTCATCACATGCAATACAAGGAGTAAAGCCTGTATACAATGTAATATACAAAATGACTGAAAAGATTTAGGCAGAAGCATAATGCTTATATATTCCTATCCTACATTCTTATAAATGAAGTAAACCTCAAGATAATTAGATATAAAGAAATAATACAATGAAATAAATATAGATATAAATATATAGATATATTTCATTCACACTTGTAACCCTCAAAGATAGTTTTATAAACAATCCTGTTGAAAACCAAATATGTGTTGACCATTCTTACTTCAATTGTTCTAATCCGCCGGTCTAGTTGTGTTACTTTTTTGCTTTAAAACCTGGATCGTGTTTGTACAGATCTTCCCTTTATATATATTAACCTTTTGGCCAATAATTCTGTCATCAGATTAACCATTGTACAAATATTGGAAAATAGTCTTCCACCTGAAACAGACACAAGGTCCAGCATAATCATCTGTTGGGAATTTAAAAGGTTTTCCTTCCATTTGCCGGTAGATATAGTCCTGTAAATTAAAGTAAAAAAGACTAAACAAATGTCCTCCTGTTTATTTCATGCATCTGTTTGCTGGTCTGACCGACATGTGTCTGTCAGCGGGTTTTGGGAGTCTGGTGTCCGTTCCACAGTCAACCAGGCATAACAGATTATCTCACTCATTATTAATGGCTGTGGATTCAGCGTATAACAACACCTCTGTTGCTAATCGGCTTCCCAGATATGCATTGTGTCTTAAAGGGAATCTACACCACCGGCTTGTTTTGAGATCCGTTTGGACGTTATCACCCGGCCATCTCACACGAGAGCACCGTCTGAGAAACTAACCGTGACTGCATTAAAAAAAAGGATATTGGCTGGCTGTTACATTTACTATAGTGTAACATGTATTTCGAACGATATTCATTCATGTTTCCAATGTGAACGTGATTCAGTCGGATTTGCATGAAGTTCAAAAACGTTACATTTATTAGATCCATTCAAAAAACTGAGAGAATCGAGTATCAAGGCTTGACCGCAAAAATCTAGGCGAAGGCACGGTCTTTATAAAGAAGGCTGTTGGGAAGATTATTTATTATTTAGTGTTATTTTAACTTAATAGGGTTGGCTAAACTAATTCTACATTGGTATGAAAAAAACATTAATCACTTAAATTGAACCAACTCAAATGATTTAATTTAATCAGGCACAAGTAAGTTAGGTTTGACTAACCCTAATAAATTAAGTTGATCCGAGTCAATTACTGTATATTGGACCAACATAATTATGTTGGTCCAACATATTGGACCAACATAATTGCTTATTGCTGTTTATTAAGTTAGTTGAAAGCGTCATCTTTTTTTTTTGTGATTTCAGGCTGGTCTCATCCAGCATTTGGAGCTGTTCGTACAAAAACATGATGCACCATAATTGTAAGGCAGCCCAATAAATCTGGTTGTGTCATGTAATCATGAAATAAAGATGGCAAAAGGCTTCAAAGGGCAGGCGGGAGATGAGGCAGAGGGGTCCAACAAACAGCGATTTTTCAAAACGCAATGTTTTCCTGAACCTAATGAAAAGACGGTACACATGTAACAAACGGGAATTGACATGTGTTGCTGGACTTTTGTGGGAAAACATAAAAAAAAACTGAGGAGTAACCTTTCATAACATATCAAACGAATCGTTGTTTGTGGATACGACACTTCGGTACATGTTCAACGGACTCAACTGAAGTTCACATCAACAGAAAACGTGCTTGTTGATGGAGAACTCTGGGAATCAAACCCGTGACCTTTTAGTTTCTCTAACCACTGGGTCCACTCCAGTTGGTTCATCCACAGCTTTCTCCACAGAAACACAAAGGATGTACAGTCAGGTACATAAATATTTGGACATTGACACATTTTTCACTATTTTGGCTCTGTACACCACAACAATGGAGTTGAAATGAAAAAGATGTGCTTTAAGTGCAGACTTTCAGCTTTCATTTGAGGGTATTTACATCCAAATCAGGTGAACGGTGTAGGAACTACAACAAATGTATAAGTGGCCACCCCGTTTTTAAGGGACCAAAAGTAATTGGACAAATTAATATAATCATAAATCTAATTGTCACTTTTAATACTTTGTTGAAAATCCTTTGCAGTCAATGGCAGCCTGAAGTCTGGATTCCATAGACATCACCAGACGCTGGGTTTCGTCCCTGGTGATGCTCTGCCAGGCCTCTACTGCAACCGTCTTCAGTTCCTGCTGGTTCTTGGTGCATTTTCCCTTCAGTTTTGTCTTCAGCAAGTGAAATGCATGCTCAATTGGATTCAGGTCAGATAATTGACTTGGCCATTGCAGAACATTCCACTTTTCCTTAAAAAACTCCTTGGTTGCTTTCGCAGTATGCTTCGGGTCATTGTCCATCTTGTTGTAGTTCATACACCGTTCACCTGATTTGGATGTAAATACCCTCAAATGAAAGCTGAAAGTCTGCACTTAAAGCACATCTTTTTCATTTCAACTCCATTGTTGTGGTGTACAGAGGCAAAATAGTGAAAAATGTGTCAATGTCCAAATATGTATGGACCTGACTGTACTTCCGCAGACCAATAAAACATTGTTCAACTCTGTGATTCTCAAATGGAGGAACTAGAACCCCTACTTTGAGGTACTGCAGGGGTACTTGAGATTGTTTTTATTGGCTAATTCAATAAATATCAACGAAACTACAATATTAGGTTTTAGGAAATGTAAAAAACAAAATATATTATAGTTTAAAGTTCGATCAACTTTATGAATAAATAATACAATGTATATCTAGTTGTATCTAGACTATTCCTATTTTTAGGGCAATAGTTAACTGTTTTAAAATAAAATACAGCTGAAAACATGAAGTAAGAAGTGAAAAAAGGCGACAATAGAGCCAACAAAATACTAAATGTAACATTTATTTATTAATGTTCATGCTTTGTTGTTTGGTCAATCAGACGCTGATGGTGCAGTGATGTACAGCACCTGAAAACATCTCACTTGCCTGGTCACCTTAGTCTCTTTCAAACACACACACACACACACGGATAGTCTCAGGTCTCCGGGGATTTGCCTGCCAGCGAGTGAAGCGCCACTTGGCTGTCGCCCTCCCATTCAATGGCGCATCTGTTTACTGTTGCATTGTGGTCCGCAGTGCTCCCGTTGACATGCTGAGAGTGTCGTGACGGGGTGAAGTTACGCTGGCGTGACACCCTGACACCCGCTTGGAGAACCAGAGAACCTGATCTGATGCTCAGTGTGTGTGTGTGTGTGTGTGTGTGTGTGTGTGTGTGTGTGTGTGTGTGTGTGTGTGTGTGTGTGAGTACTTCTTTACTTTACGACTAGGTACGGGGGTTTCTAATGCCATTTGAGCAGCTGCTGTCTGATCCCCCAATGCAGGCCCTGATAGTTTGAAACCTGTGTGTATACCAGTTCACTTAGAATACAACTAAGAATATAAAATGACCATTACATGAGGCCCTGCCTCTTTCAGTCAGAATTACAAACATATGAACCAATAGAGCAGCTTCAATCATCTTTTAACTGGCAGCTGGCACCATTGACTATTGGTTGTTTTTCATAATTCATATCAGCATTCTTTACACACACATAGATGAGGTACATATTTGATTCCAACAACTTATAGCTGCTCAGAGAACCCTCCGTGTGTTTTTAACTTGCCATCGCAATTCCACAATTCATACTCATTCAATACAAATACAAATATGCGACACAGCCCACTGCCGTGCATGGTCCGACCTTTACTTGTAAATGAAGTCCATTCTTTCAGAACTTCCCAAAACGCCATCAGACCGGACGAAGTTCATTCAGGATGTTAACACTCAAACGGTGGATTCTGGACCAGAGTAAGTTTGTGGAGATCCTCTGGACTCATGTCACATGGGAGCACAAGCAGGCCACAACGCAAGTGGTCAAATCCCAGAATAATGTAAGAGACATTATCCATCAAATAACCGTGTAGTAAACCGTGGTTGTTTTTATTATTACAGCAGTCTGTGATGAATTTGTCATAATTTGTAAGCCAGTAAAAGACACGTTTCAGCCACAGACAACACGACTTTTCAATTGGACTCACGCAGAAAGGAGCATCTTCGTGTTCGGCACGATCAGCGTCTCTCGTAGCAGGCGTGACAATGATCTGGAGAGAAGAGCGGGAACCCTGCTTGTGTTCACTTACACCTTCGAGACAAAAAAAAAAAAAAAAACCTTTGTTTTATGTCTTTTGTGCTGTTGTCAGTGCAGTAAATCACACAAAAAAACACACACACACACACACACACACACACACACACACACACACACACACACACACACCTACACACAGTTGTTTTGTCACAGTTGACATTGTTGCCACAACAGGAATAACAGGTTATGAAAAATGAATACCCTATAACTATTTTAAAGTAAATCATAAAAATCTGGATGAAATGGAGAAGCTGGCAAACTGCCAAGAGAGAAGAGAAGCAACATTCTCATGCTTATTTATGTAAGTAGCGAATTCAAACAGACAAAATAAAATATTGACTCCGGTGGCTCAATACTCCTGCTTTATTTTATTGTATCAAACTGTAGTTGTTTAACAATACATTGAATGCTTTAAGTCTCACACTGTGTCCCAGCTCAGCTTCTTAAAGCCGTGTTCTCATCGAGATCAGCATTGCGCTGTCATAGTGTGTTCTTTTGTCACTATGTCGCCCAGAAATGAAGTGAAATGGAATAACACGAGCAGTATTTGATGTTTACAAGCGAGAGAGGAGAACAATTTTACTTTTCTTACTGTGCCATGCGGTGCTTTGGCATCTGTAAAGCTATAAAACTCATGTAAGTATGACTCAAAACTGGACTTAGTTAATATTTTACGCCTGCACCTGTAGCAATTCACCCACCTCAGTGGGTGTATTGCTTCTGATGCAGAGCTTTCTTCCACCCAATTGCTTAGCCGACGTGAGTTGAATTGTGTGGCTGAAGGAGGTGTTGGGACATAAAAACAGTTAAGTGCTTACTCACGCTGACCGGACTCGGGCACCACATCCATGAAAGAGCACGTCCCATTAAGAATCACTCATTACCATTTAACAGGTTTTACTTGGAAACCAGTTCCATGGATGAGGAAACAGTTGATTCTATGGTTCTTATCTTTTTCCTTGCAGTACACACTCAGATCATTTACAGTATGTGCAGCTCCCTCCCTGGTTGTTTAAATACGTGGGAGGAGGAGCCTTCCTGTGAATTAAATCATAATGTTGGTGGTTCCTATCTACACACCTGTGAGTTAAGGAGTTTACATCCTCAAACATCAGGGCCCCATTCCTCGTACGTGGTTCAACTAAGTCGATCAAATGTCCTATTATCAAGCTTAAATTACCCCGATGATTAACGCCAGGCTAAATTGGTTTCTCAAAGGTTGATCCGCGCTCAAACGTTCTCGTTAATTCGAACCAGATATCAGTCATCTGGATAATTGCGCGTGCCTGTTCCTCTTCAAAAGGGGAAATAGTCGAGCACTGAATCAATGATCTTCTAATGCTACAATGGCAAATAAACTCAAAGGACAAGCCACTTTTTTCTCCGCTGACGAGCAGGAGATGATCATGAACGCATATGAATAAGTCAAGAGCATAATCATGGCAAAGTCTAAAGCTGCGTTCACACCAAAAGTGTTGTGGATATTCACAACGCTTTTGCAACACTTTTGGTGTGAACACAGCTTAACACCACCGCTGTAAGGGCAAAATATGGCAAAATATCAGACAAGTTAAATGCGTAAGTGATGGGAAAATGTATCGGCAAATTTTAAGTGCGTCATCACCCCAATCAATCAGATTTATATTTATTTAAATGTGCCTGCTGGTAGTAGTATACAAATTAATATATACTGTGAGGATATATGTACTGTATGCGCGTATTTATCATATATGTGTATATACATGTATGTGCAGATTACCATATAACTAGGAGTTTGAATCTGTGTATGGGAGGATCAGTACCTTAATCATTTTTTACAATAATGATATGTATGGTGTACTAATAACACTGTCATATAATTATGAGTGCTTTAACACATCCATAAGTTTCTTAAGCGCTAAATAAATGTTACGAACAGCACGCCATACAGGGGCTTTCCCGATGTTCTCTGCATTGCAGACACTGTACAAACATGTACCACTTGCAAAAAAGCTCAAGGCTGTGATCCAGTCTGCATACAGTATGTGAGACGGGAGATGCTCTGCTGCGCCTGTACAGCTCGAGGAGGTCTCGGCAGAATCGATAGCGCTCGGACAGGAAGTCATGATGATGTGAGAACGGATCTTGGTGATCTGGAAGAACTCTCTCCCTATAAAACTAATATAACTAATATCGCTCCTTCATCAATGAGGAAGGGAGCTGCCTTTTTTGTCTGGTGGGAGTGGCCAGCTTATCCAGTGAATTTCAGTTAGCCTGCGCTGGAGCAGGTTAACATTTTTGGATGTGTTGCTATGGTGATTTTTCTAAACTTGCTTCGAGGAACCGAAAAGCCTGACCTATGTCATCTTATCCTGAAAATTATCCGGCTAACTCAGTAAGCCAGGTACGAAGAATAGGGCCCAGGTACCTCCGGTTCTGCCGAGTGAAGTCAATGCAGAAGTGTCTTTAAACCTGCATTCTCTCTACTGTCCACCAGGGGGTGACTCCTCTGGTTGTATAGAAGGCTATGCTTCATGTATTAACGCTGCATTCTCTCTCCTGACCACCAGGGGGTGACTCCTCTGGTTGTATAGAAGTATATATAACTGACTCTACTTCTCTCTTGATGTAATCCCTCAGTAAACATTTTAAACATGAGTTTATGTCTCAATCTCTAGTTTCAAGTCTTCTTCAATACAGCATGATGTTCATTTAGTAAATTATGGTAATTTAGAGTCAAACAGACCATAAAGCAGGAGCTGCTTTAGGGCGGGGCTTACTGTGGTTGACAGGTCGCTGCCACTACCAGACCAGTATACGCTGTATCTACGTCACAACGCCAAACTCAAGGCTTTAAAGCGGCGGTCCACAAACCAATGAGTAACGTCACAACAACGTCCACTTTTGATATACAGTCTATAGGGGTGGTACCTGCTGCTGCTTTTTCAACATTGATGTATTAACATTTATTATAAAAAAATATAATTTTATGGAGGTCAACAGATTTTTCCCTATTTTTACCAAAACGGTACCGTAACACTAACTGTGCATTGTATACCACATGTCTAAATCCCACGTGTACACCATTTACTCAACCTGTCGCACACCCTCGTGGTGATTAAGTGTCTCAGAGAGAACCAGGTGGCTGATGGGAAGACACGGCTGCAGCAGGACAAAGAAGGAGACAAAAGCAGCACATTTGGAATGTTTGTGAGTCTGTGGGGAGTTTTTTTTTTCACTTTACACACAAACAATGAAGAGTTAATACTAGCTCAGCCCACCTCCCTGTGAGCCTGGCAGTCGTCTCCCCCCGCCTTCCCCCTGATGGTTTCTCCCTCTCAGATAGGTGGAGAGGTAACTTGATATGGTGGGAGCTTTCTTTCTTCAGTTGTTAAAACACCGAGCAACAATCTGCTGTTTTCTGGAGCAATACCTCTATTGCTCGGACAAGAGCAGAAAAGGATTCCCCGTATTAGAAAAGGTTTAAAAACTGCAGTGATGGCACATCTTTTTGTGGTGAGGAGTTCTGCTTTATGGATCCAAATATGTCTGTTGAATCAGGGGATCTGTGTCAGTGTGTTATTACAGGATGACACTGATTTGCAGCTTTTAGCATTGCACAATGTGGTTGAATGGTGTGGGTCTCGTCGGCCCTGTTATCAGCAACAGGAAACGAATAACAGGACATCCAGTGTGTGCTCTGCCCCCTCCTTTCCCTCTGCCGTCAGCGTGATGATGTCACCAACTGGCTGATATCTCACATGAAGGAATTCCAGGACTTCCTGGTACCCAAATATGGTCATACGTCCTGCAGAATTATCAACAACTTGGGGGTTGGGAAACACATGTCTTGCTTTCTATCTTCCTGCTTGAAGCATTTGGCAAAAGGTCAAAATTATGTGAAACCATATATTTAATTACATCCTACCTTTATATATCATTTGATTGCTCATGTTAATTTCTTGATAGTGCATTTACAGTGTTACCTGTATACGACGATAGCTATGGTAAAGGGCATAAACTTTCTGACAATTTCCTGTTAACACAATCAATAAAAATATTGCAGCAGTGATAAGTGGACTGTCGTGTCTGGACAGATAAGCTCTCTAAAATGACTCATCGTGCGTTGCCGTCAGGGGCGTCTCTAGGATTTTGACACATCTGGGGCTTAGCCCAGAAGAGTGAAGCAGCGACATTTTTAGACATAGAAACACTCTCCACATACCCTACATGTACCTGCTCTTCTGGACTGAATTGAATTGAGGCATTTCATGGTTACCAGTTAATACCAAATAGGCTAGCAATTTTCACAAACTTCCCTCAATAGCCCAGGCACAAAAATGCCCCATTCATCATGTTGAACATACCAACAGCAACCATTCAGCAACAGTAAACATTGAGATGTTTAATGAACCATGCATCTTGTCATGTACAGTGTTTACATTGTACATGTAATGCTCTTTACATACTCATATGTATTTATTCTTTACATATTCTTTAACATTATTTAACATAACATACTCTTTAACATAATATTTAGACATAAGATGCTAATAATGCTAATAGTGCTCCACCAACACAAACACTTAAAGTAGTGGTTCTCAAACTTTTTCTGTAAATAACATTTTGTGATTCCATCTGTGCTTTTATAAATAACAGAATAAAGAAAATTGCAATCACTTAAAGTTTCAAGTAAATCAGATTGCTCCATCAGAATTTTTTTTAAATGTTTTAATTGCAATCACTTAGATCAATGAACAGGAAGTTGTATCTGTGCAAAAAAAAATACTAATATTTAGTTACTACTAAATAGCTCATTGTGGAAAACAATAAGCTATTTATTTTGTTGCCAAACAAAACAGAATGAGTGCAGATATGTGAGCATCAGGTTGCATCAGTACTAGTGGAGCAGTGAGCTGCTTTCCTCTACACATCTTTATAAAACAGGGTTGTAGATTTGATACAATTCATGTTCAACGTTGAGATCTGTTTTCTGTTTTGAGACACGCAGCAGCAGAAAGGACGTCACCGAGACTTCTGGCAAAACGCCAAAAAATAAGCGAGCGAGTCGCGCATGCGAGTAGTAATAGCTTGGTACGTTTGGGGGGCTGGAGGGCACTTCCGGTGGTGGGGGGCCCCTTCCTGTCTAGAAACCGGAAGTGACGTCATTTTCAAAAATTACCATAAAAAATTACCATAAAAACAGGAAGTAGGAGTATTTTTTTAAAAAGAAAATTAGCATATGTGTGGGAGGGTTTAAATGTATCATTTCACCAGGAAGTGACATCAATTCATCCGGAAGTAGCGTCATTTTTTATTTCAAACGGATGCAGCGTCATTTAAACAGGAAACAGAGTCATGTCAGTATGAAATAGCCTCATTTCATCGGGATGTTGGAAGAAGAATAAGAAGAAGAAGAAGAAGAAGAAGAAGAAAACAACAAGAAAAAAACGGTTCATATGCTTTTATTTTTGTAATCGACAGGAAGAGGTAATGTTTTGATGCAGGAAGAGGAGGGAGGTGCTCCGTGGGGGGGTGAAGGCTATAAAGTAACTGTTGGTATCTGACTTCGTTCTTTTCAAGGACCTGTTTGCTGCATAGTTGATGCAGAGTTGACCTGCGGCCTAATACTGGTACTACAACTACTATTTTTTTAATCCTTATCATAATTTTGATATTGTGGGGGGGACATGGATTCATTAACTGGTGAGTGTAGTGATTATTTGGTTGTATTTTTAAAAAAAGATGTTGAGTACAGGGGATAGCATGTAAATATGTATTAGTAATAACCCATCGTACATACTGTAAGCATGCAAGGGATAACCTTATATATATATATATATATATATATATATATATATATATATATATATATATATATATATATATTTATATATTCAATGATATATAGGTGGAAAAAAACGACAGGCCTTAGTATCGAATGCACATGGACCTGTGAAGCGGCTGACACGAATAAGGGATTGGCGGGAACCAGGTGATATTGGTAGTAGTAGTAGTAATTGAAGTGTATTGAATGGTATAGTGTATACAATGAGGGTTTTTAATCATGGTGGTATATGTACATTTGTAGGGATATATAAAACGGTGGATGAGACCACATGTCAAGCATGGACAGTACTGCCGATCGACAGAGCTGCTGTGAAAAAATCCGTAAAGTATGTATTGAGTTCAATCAGTGTACACAGTAGGAGATGGATGTTGTGAGCTATGATATAGTAACATTATATGTATCACTACTAATGTATTTACTTTAACATAGAGGGGGTAATGGTGTGTTTTAGGGGATTGAGTGAGGTGCAGCAAAACGGATCGGAATCACTCGAACCCAGGAGCGGTAAATCGGTGATAAAGGACCCCAGGTATGAAGTACACAAAAAATAAATAAGATGGATGCAATTAATAGTGTGTGAGTGTTAAAGATAGTCAAAGGGTTTCATTTTTAAACAGTTCATTTTTTCTTTTTTCTTTTCTGGGGTCTCATATAGAAGGAGGCCTGCTGACCTCACGGCGCAGAGCCCCCCTGCGGAGCTGCAGCCCCCCTGCTACCCTCATCCGAATCCTGCTGTGTCTTACGACCCAGGGGCTATTGAGGACTCACTCAGTGACACGCCACAAACAGCTGAAATACTCAGAGCCATCGAAGGGATAAAAGAATGTCTACGCAAAGAACCATGTGTCATAGAAATGAATACAGATCCCCACACATATGGTAACCATATAAATGAGGCCGAAATAATAGATGCTGTGGCAGGGATACCTAGTACATATCCAACAGGTAACATTAAACATATTATTATTATTATTATTATTATTATTATTATTATTATTATTACTATATAGTTACCATTATATTCATGTTTTTGGTGTGCAGGTCAGGGATCGTATAAAAAAGTCATACAAGCCCAGGTACATGCGGAAGAGGACTTAGAAGAAGAAGAAGAAGAAGAAGAAGAAGAAGAAGAAGAAGAAGATTACGACCCAGGGGCTATTGAGGAATCATTCAGTGACAAGCCACAGACAGCTGTTATAGCAGACCCTCACCCCTCTGGTAACCATATCAATGAGGCTGAAATAATAGATGCTGTGGCTGGGATACCTCGTACATATCCGACAGGTAACATTAAACATATTAATACTATTATTATTATTATTATTATTATTATTAATACTATTATTATTATTATTATTATTATTATTACTATATATTTACCAATCTATTCACGTCTTTGGTGTGCAGGTCAGGGAGCGCATAAAAAAGTCATACAAGCCCAGGTACAGGCGGAAGAGGATATAGAAGCAGATATAGAAGAAGAAGAAGAAGAAGAAGAAGAAGAGGAGCTATGTGCATACCAGACCCGATGTCCGGGGACACCAGAGGAAGGACCCTGTAAACACTGTAAAAGGTATGTCTCGAATGATGATTATTATTATTATTATTATTATTATTATTATTATTATTATTATTATTATCATTATTATTATATTATTATTATAATGAATATTATAATGAATATTATTATTATTATTATTAATATTATTATTATTATTATAATGAATATTATTATTATTATTATTATAATGAATATTATTATTATTATTATTATTATTATTATTATTATAATGAATAGTATTAGTGTAGTTTATATGGGGGATATTTATTTAATTATGTTTTTTGTTGTTGTTTTTTTGTCGCAGATGGCCTAGTACACTGGTTGATCCTGATACGTATGAAGAGGAACTGGTAGTACTAGCCCGTGACAGCGCAGCAGAGGAGCGTATACGGCAAGAAGAAGAAGAGGGTACGTTGAATGGTTTAGATGGTGTAGAGGGACTGAGCCTAAATAGTCTGTTGTACGAAGCGCATATGATAGAACCTGTAACATATTATGATACAGTTCCTGTAGAGTGTCAGAGATGCAGGGCAAACAATCAGAATGATGAACTGAAGGATGCCATTACCAGACTAACTGAACTACTCACAGGTGTACATACAGCGCAAGCTAACATGGAAAAATGCCTACGGATGCAGATGGATGCACAGAATGAGATCAACAGCGTCGTACTAGCACAACTCTTAGAGAGAGAGAGATGCAATAACTTGCCCTAGAGTATTAGGGGGTTTGTTTTGGTTTCTTTCTTTTTTCTTTTTTTCTTTTTTTTTTTTTTTTTTTACCCAATAGCAGGGACTGAACTAATATGGCTCCGCCAAGCAAAGTACCAAGACACAGCCCAGAGCATGAATTTAGCAGTAGGGTCCATGGTCATAGTACTGATAGTGAAGATGATAATGAGCGGGGTTTCAGACCACTGATGCATAGGCTGCATAATCATTTGCTAATGGTTAGGGCCATGTTATTTAGGTCGCATGAGAGGGAGGCAGCTGTGACTGCAACAGTTTTAATGCATACTCAGGAGGATGCTATTACTGATGGGCCTATGGTTACAGCTGATGCTGCTTATCAACCTGTGGTGTATAGTGATGATGACACTAATGCTCCTGTGATGGATATGTGCAATAATGTATATAATGTTGATATACCTGATGTTCATACAGCTGTTCATGGTGCTATTTGCGATGTTCCTATGGGTACTATGGATGCTAATCTTCATGCTAATGTGCCTGCTCCGTATAATGACACGGCTGGGTGGTCTGTTGACCTATCACCACCTGATGCACTCCATGATGCAACAGCTACAGGAGTGCATCAGGTGGGTGGGGCTCTTGTAAGGTGGAGCGATGATGATGATGATGATGATGATGAGGAGTTTGAGCGGATGGACAATTTGTCACCCCAGGGCTCTGGGGTCCCCTCTGTGGTAACCCCTGATGCAATAGCATCAGCATCAACGAGTGTACATCAGGAGGGTGGGGCACCTGTAAGGAGTACCCTGAGGGCTGGTATTCGCAGAAGGGATATCCCTATTTTTAATTCATTCGAGTTGAGTCAGGATGTGGATTTCAGGGATATTGATTTCCAGGACGTGGTGCAGATCCCTAATATGATCCGTGAGAGGGTGTCGGGCATAATAGAGCAAGCGGTGGAGGATTCTGCTCCCAACAGTGTTATGAATGTAGTGTTGCGAGGGGCATCTCTGGCCAGCGATGTACAGGATATTTTACAGGCCCATGACTCCTATAATGTTGACCATTTTATGGAGAGGATATCAGAGGTTCTTCAGAGCAATGATGAGTCAATAACTGAGGGCACTTTGGAAATGGTTGTGACAGCTGCTCAGAATATTAGTGGTGGGGCAGGGAATCGCCGCAGATTAGGCACTGTTGCCTATGATGAGATACTGTTGAAGAAAGGACGCCATCTATATATATGCCATAATATAGGAAACAATGTCTGTTTCGCAATGTGCCTCGCACATTTTGAAAATCCAAACAGGTCAGAGAACGATAAACAGATAGCTGCAGAGCGGATGCACCGATTGGCAGGCTTTGATGTCAACCATAGTGTTGCACTAGCGGACGTATGTAGATTTGAGCAACTGAGGTCTGTAAAGATCATAGTATTCCATCACAACATAGATACACAGATTAAGAAGCTAGACTGCTATAAAACACATGCCAAAGATCATCCGCGTACCGTCTGGTTGTATTTATACAACGACCACTACTATATGATTGTATGCAAAACAGGGTTTTTTGGATCATCATATGTGTGCAACTACTGTTATCAAACATATGAGACGATTATGGACCACGTTTGCCCTCAGCTATGTAGTGTA
Organism: Myoxocephalus aenaeus; assembly: GCA_038501785.1. Lineage (NCBI taxonomy): Eukaryota > Metazoa > Chordata > Actinopteri > Perciformes > Cottidae > Myoxocephalus > Myoxocephalus aenaeus. The sequence continues at coordinate 981,256 of JBAMJR010000144.1, read as the reverse complement.
TGTCACACACCCGAATGCCTCACCCATGAGCACTACACCCTGAAATGTCCTGATTGCAAGCGCATATGCAAATCGCAGTACTGTCTTGAGCATCATACACTCCCAGAACCAGTGCATGCTAAAGTTCCCTGTCAATCCAGGAGGTACTGTGAGCTTTGTGGCTCAGTATTCAAGGTTACCAGCATCACACACATATGTAAATCCCCAGTATGCAGACACTGTGGTGAGCCACAGGGGGATAATGCCTTAGAACACGAATGTTTTATTCAGCCTCTGACGCAGAAGCAAATGGAGAAGGAGAAGCAGGGTGCAAACAGTAAATACATATTGTATGACTTTGAGACTCGTTATCATGACGGTAAACATGAGGCAAACTACATCTGTGCAATGGACATTGACGGGGACAGATTTTGTTGTTCCACTTTGAGGTGCGTTGACACCTTTGTAAAACGTTATCGAAGAAAGAGGTACAAGGGGTACACATTCATAGCCCACAATGCGTCCGGTTTTGACAACTACATTCTTTTAGAGTATTTTGTCAAACAGCGTATAACACCCCATGTGACCATGAGGGGTAGCAGAGTTATATTGATGTTTGATAAACCATTTCGTCAGAGATGGATTGATTCCTTCAGCTTTCTACCCATGAGTCTGGCAAAAACACCAGAGGCCTTGGGTTTTATAGATCTGGCTAAAGGCCGCTTCCCACACAAGTTCAACACCAGAGAACATGACAAATATGTAGGCCCCTATCCAGACCCCTCATACTATGGTTATGATTCAATGTCTGACAGTGACAAAGCAGTATTCATGACATGGTATGCGACCAAGAGGAATCACACATTCAATCTTCAAACGGAGCTGGGGGTATACTGCACAAATGACGTCGAGGTGTTACGTCGGGCATGCGTCTCGTATCGTGAGAGCTTCATGGAGTGCACTCAATTGGACCCCTTTGCCTTTGCGACGTTGGCAGGTAGTTGTATGGGTGTATTCAAAACGTTGTTTTTACCCAAAGACACAGTGGCCCTAACGTATACTGGGGCATACACACGCCAGAATAAGGCATATTCTGACGTATCCATGCAATGGCTTGAATACATGGCACATACAGAGCGCATTGAAATCACCCATGCTCTGAACTATGGAGAAAAGAAGATTGGACCATTCTATGTAGATGGGTATAACGCGGTGAGAAACACCTGTTATGAATTTGCGGGATGCTTTTACCACAGTTGCATCATCTGTAGGGCTCAGAATGCTGTGAATCCTGTTACCAGAGTAGGCCAGGGCATAGAATTCAAGAGGTTTAATGACAGAATAAGCACTCTGCGTAACCGATACGGTCAGACGGTCATTGTGATGTGGGAATGTGAATGGACCAAATTAAAGCGTACCGACTCTGATGTGCAGACTTTTATGGAAACATACACCAAGCGTGTGCGTCTAGACCCCCGGGCAGCCCTTTTTGGCGGACGTACAAACGCCATGAAACTGTACCATAAAGTCAACACTGATGTTGATGAAAAAATTAGGTACTATGACTTCACCAGTTTATACCCCACGGTACAGTCTACAAAGGCTTACCCCATAGGCCACCCCACGATCATTTTCAAGGACTTTGAGTCTGTCGAGAAATATTTTGGATTTGTCAAGTGCACAGTGCTACCTCCAAGAGGCTTATTCCATCCTGTTTTGCCTTTCAGATGTCACGAAAAACTCATGTTCCCATTGTGTCGGACGTGTGCCTTGGCTTTGAACCAGACCACGCCCTGTACGCACAGTGACAGAGACAGAGAGCTGTCAGGAGTGTGGGTGACTTTTGAACTTCAGAAGGCTATTGAAAAGGGGTACCATGTAGTGTACATTGATGAGGTGTGGCATTTCCCCGAAACGACAACCACATTGTTTAGTGGGTATGTCAAGACCTTCCTCAAATGCAAGCAAGAAGCATCTGGGTACCCTGGACATATAAAAACACCAGAGGAGCAGGAGAAATATGTATCAGACTATTTGCAAAAAGAGGGCATTCAGCTTGATCCTGCCAAAATCAGAGTCAACAAATCCATGCGGAGTTGCAACAAGCTGCTCCTAAACTCATTGTGGGGTCGCTTTAGCATGAAGAGCAATTTGCCATCCTGTGAGCTCATCACTGACCCTACCCAGTTTACCAAATACATGTTCACCGACGACTATGATGTGCGACAGTTCTGTTTTATCTCAGACGAGGTGGCAATGGTGCAGTGGAGATATGCAGATGACAGGGCATCACGCGTCAAGAACGTAAACGTCTTTCTAGGTGCTATGACTACAGCACATGCTAGACTTATGCTATATGACTTGCTGGACACCCTGCAGGAAAGAGTGTTGTATTGTGACACAGACAGTGTTGTATTTACATCACAGAGGGGCGATGTGGTTCCACCTCTAGGGGCATATCTCGGAGACTTGACCGACGAGATCAACAGCGGTGATGTGTGTGGCCTCCCTGAGGAGGACTATATCACACAATTTGTATCGGGTGGCCCCAAATGTTATGCATATAACACACTGAAGGGCAAAACAACTGTCAAATGTAAAGGGGTTACATTAAATGCCAGAAATGCTGCTGTCGTTACAACAGAGTCCCTGACTGGTCTAGTACATGCGTTTGTTGCCGACCCAAACAGCAATGCACCCCCACTAGTGACTGTATCTGAAACAATTAAGAGGGTTAAAAAGCATTTTCACCTAAAGAACGAGACAGTTTTAAAAAAGGTTAGAGTTGTATACAACAAGAGGAGGGTGCTGTCTGATTACACAACGCTCCCTTATGGATATTAAGGCCGAGCACGGCTTTGATGCACGCCTGCAGCATCCATTCAGTCTAGTCGTGAGTGGTCCATCCAACTGCGGAAAGACATACTTTGTCAAGGATATTATTATGAATGCAGAGAGGGTTATTTCACACCATTTTGATAATATCGTATACATTTACTCTTGTTGGCAGCCTATGTATGATCAACTCCTTAAAACACGAGCCGTTAACTTTGTAAATGGGATACCAGAGTCTCTGTGCGATGATATCCTGTTACCTCCAGACAAAAACAACCTGTTAATCATAGACGATTTAATGAATGACGCAAGTAATAATTTAGAAGTGCAAAATGTTTTCACCAAATATGTACATCATAGAAATCTCAGTTGTATATACTTGGTGCAGAATCTATTTATTCAGGGTAAGGCTAGTCGCACCATTAGTTTAAACACAAACTATCTTATCTTGTTTAAAAATCCTAGGGATAAAGGACAAATCATGTTATTAGCCAGACAAATGTTTCCCGGAAATACCAAATATTTTCTAGAAGCCTTTAATGATGCTACCAAGCATGCATATGGGTATCTTCTCATAGACTATAAAGCCATGACCCCTGAACACTTAAGAATCAGATCAGCATTGTTGTCAGACCTGTCGGTAGTATATCTCCCTAAAAAGTAAAACAACATATGAGGTAATGTCGTCTCGTATGCATAGGAATTTGGCTTTGTTAGAGACGATATATAAGTCTACACCGAGTATGAGGAGGGTCATTGTGTGTAAAGCAAAACCAGACTTTATCAACGCTCTGTGTGAAATAGCCCTCAATGTATTGAAAGGTAATATTCCTTTGACTGATAAACAATATACTGTCTTAAAAAAGAAAAAGAAGTTTATCCGCATAGTTGCTGATAAAAAGATCAAAATAACCAGGAAAAAGAAGACGCTCAATCAGACAGGAGGATTTTTATTGCCTCTATTAGGAGCTGCTATTCCTTTTATACTTGGCCTCATCAACAGGGGGAAGTGAAATGGATCACACACAGAAAATGTTTCTGGTGCCTCAGCACCAGCTTGACTCTTTAAAGCATCAGCAGCCCGAGTCGCCATCTATGTCTATACGACACTCTGTACAAAATGAGCTCGATAGAGCCATGACTGCTGTCTTGGAACAACCTAATATTGATATGTATGACAAGGCCAAGAAATATTCAAGTATTTTACAACGATACTTGGCTGTGGTAAGACAGGGGGAACGCGAGAAAAGTGTACTGACCTTATCACTACCAAACAGTGCAAATAGTGATGTCTCAACTTCAATAATGACTAATGACGATGATGATGATGATGAGGATAATGTACATGAAAAGAAGAAGAAGAATATACTTTTAGGTAACGTGATGAAGCATATTCCTAAAAAAAGTAGGAAACATGCCGAGTGCATTTTGGATGCCTTAAACAGCTCAAACAATGTTGTATCCTGGACCGATAAGGGGGAGATCATAATCAATAATCAGGTGCTCAGGGGTACACACATGTATGATCTGGTGAAAAGTGTCACCTCCTCACATAATGTTTTAGACAGCTCTAGACCAGTTGGGTGGAAGGTCTTTTTAAAAAAGTTGGCCAGCATAAATGTCCCTCTATCAGCCATACCCAACAAACTAGTACGCCATGCTATCGCTGTAAATAAAATGTTTGTTGATGGTTCTGAAGCATATACTGAGGGGGCGGACACACCAAAGTCTTTTAGGACCAGTCGCTCTCTACATAACACTCCAAAGACCAAAAAGTCTAAAGTATATCGACCTGATAATATGTGGACGGTATTTTAAGGTTTTTTTATTTTATTTTTTATTTATTTTTATTTTTTTATTTTTATGTTATTTTTATTAATGTGAATGTATTTCATCACCTATACGACCCTTGAATGTATCGAATGTATTTTGTTATTTCTTTTATAACCATCTGAATGTAATTTTTTTTTTTTATACATGTTTATCCTTGTTTTTTATTTTTATATGGTATGATGAATGTCTTTATGATTATTTGTTCACAGGGTGTGGCTACGTGTATCCCCTATGCAATAATAAATGACAGATACTATTGATTAAATACGTGTCCATGTCTTTATTTGTATCATGATTACAATACATTAGCACATTGTACACATGAAAAAGTATCCCCACAACACACATAAGGGTTTATTCTGCTAACAAAACGACACACCATTGCATCGTTACTAACTAAATTGTCTCTATACAGATCTATCACACGTACATAAGACAGCCCTTTTTGTATATGATATAGAAAAAACACACAGTGCTGACCACAGGTTGTAGCTATACTGTGCTGTACCTGTTTCCTAGAATAAGACATATCTGTACAATTATTATTAAGGAAATCATATATTTCATCAGGGAATCTGGCACAATCAGGAGGGTTCCCTAAACTATCAAAGAAATATCCATGCCTATAATTGTTGATATAAATAGCCAGCCAATGTTCACCGGGTTGATCTGATGGATGTGTGTTTACAACCAACATCGCTGGATACTTGTGTACCCTGTACTTGGATAATTGATCGCAGGCTAACACTCCTATAAAATCGGTGCCGTTAAAAATTAGTTTTCTAATCACACTAGTTAATTCTATGGTATTCATAGTGTTTTCTTTTTTCTTTTTTTTTTTTTTTAGTAGCTATCCATTAGCACCTGGCGCTGGTTTGAAATTTCGATAACCGAGTCAAAAACAGAATAACATATGAGATTTACTGTACGGGGTAGAGCTACTCGAAAACGTACCTCCAGTCGCACATTACCCGTTTTAATTAATGACACATTCCCCGAACACCCATCGTCAGGTTCTAAATTAAAACAGAATAGCGAGTATCCGTTACCAAAGTCCCCTCTGGTTACAGCCAGTGACCTATCCTTTAAGTGTCTCCCAGTGGCCTGAATCATATTGTAATATTCCCTGTTATATTGCTTTCTCACAAAGAGTGGCTGGAAGGGTTTCGATGGATATGACTGCCCATCTGCATAAATACACATAAATTCTATGTCATAGTGTTCGAAATTAAAAGGATTCCTTTTATAACTACCTGTATATCCCTCATTGTCAACAAAACACAACACTACAAACTTTGGGATTTGACCCATGAACAAATTCTCCTGGGCACACACTCTAGTCCCAGCCGGTATGGAGAATGTCTTGAGTGACACCCTATCGGTGGTATATTTTGCATTTGTGTGTTGTAATGCTCTGCTGTGGGCCATCCTAACTGGGGGGGCAACCGAGACCTTCTTCACAAACATGCTGGCTGATACGATCTTAACCTTATATTGTACATCTGCATTAGTCATCAGCGCAAATTCATCCTTTGCACGGGTGAATTTCAGCGACATATCCACCCCATTGAGTAATAATTTCTCTTGAAAAAACAAATCTGCATGTATCGGGGCAATTAGTTCCACTATACGACTTTCTCCGGTGTATGTGCCTCGAGTCACTAGTCCCGCATTTGCTCCACTTATAGATTTATCATCCATATGTGATCCTGTGTCTTTACTAAACAGACCGGTGCTGAATTGAGTGTCCAATGTGTCTTTTCCATAGTTAATCAAGCATTCGATTATCCCCCTGTAGGCATATGTATTTGATGATTGGGATATGAGTCTATCACCAAGCATTATGTCTACCTGTGAGAAGAGTGTACAGCCTGGATAGTTTATGAACCCTACATCAGCATCAACACCCAAATTGGATCCATCTGCGTTGGTGATCTTGACTCGCACATACAGATAGCTATCGTTCAGATCCAGGTAATCCTCGCCACTAGCAGAGATGTAAAATTCCAACGGGCCTGTGTCTGTTATCGCTGAGACGGGAGGTATTTCGATAAATGTAGATTTCTCTATGGATGTCTGGGTAAAGGGTAGTGAGAAGAGGTCCAATTCGGTCTTCACACATTCTGCCGACTGATTATGAATGAGTGCCATAGTTTTTCCAGCGTATAATTCTAAAATATGTCTTGTGCTGAAATCCGGGAGCGTTTTATCGCAGGTCTGCTACGTCTTACTCCTGTTCTCTTTTTGACCACTCTGGGGTTTTTACGTTTGGTTTTACGTTTTTTCTTAGCCCCCTGGGGGGTACGCCTCCTATTAGAGGGAGGTCTTTTCACTGCCCTGGATGTGCGCACCAACATACCATGCCCCTCCTGTCTGGCTGATAATGTACTTTTAGCAATATTAGACACTACATCTCCCATAATATTAGTGGCAGCTGATTTTAGATGCGGTTTCGCTATATTAAATCCTCTTCTTAGCAGAGGCATTGCCATTCGAAACAGGCTACGAAACATCCCACCTAACCCATTGCCATACTGGGTACTTGAGCCAATAAAACCAGGTAGCTCCCCTCCTGCCTGATTCATATAATAGGTCATATACTGGTTGTCATCACGAATGTAGGGGGTCCTCCCCCTCGTCATCAACATCGTACAGACCCTTTTAGAAAAACTGCTTTATAGGTCTAAAATGTAGTTTCACAGTCACCTTTCCGTATAAAAATGGTATATATTGATTTTGATCGTCTTTTAGTGCTATCTCAATATCATCAATAGTGTTTTTGGAGAGCGATGTGTAGTGTGGCATGTCATATGTCAGAGTGGGGATACTCCGTTGATCCCCTGTCGCATTTATACATCTCAGAAGCGGTACATAACTATCCCCCACCAACTGATGGTCAACAATATCACTATATATGAATATGTTATAAGACCCTGCATGAATATCTGCGGGATGTGGGGCCTGATATACTCTGACTTGTTTATCCAGGGGAAATTGATAATGTTCACCTGGATTGAACCCTAGTATCGCTGCCACCTTGCCTCTAAATTTTATAGCACTTCCTCTTACCACTCCCCCAAAGGAGATTTGGTTTTTAACACTATCGTATATCATAGTTAAACCGCCCATAATTGTATTAACCGTAGTGGGGAGCACACGCATTCGTAAATTAAACTCCTTAACCATATCATTCACAGTCTCGTAATACCCCATTGCCATTATGATTGATGACCAGTATCCGGATTTAACATCATACACATCTATGCTAGCGTCAGCCGCAGGGAAACTATTCCATCCTCTTGGATATTGAATTTCTATCAAACCCACCTCATATGGTTCATTCAAAACTATGGTCTTTGCTAATTTGGTTCGGTAACACCATATCTTGTTATTATGATACACCCCTAGTGAAGCATTACTAGGTAATGTAACATAAAATCCATTTTTGTCCATACTATAGGTAGTAGTAGTAGTAGTAGTAGTAGTAGTAGTAGTTGCGATTACTCCTCCTCCACCTCGTCCTCATCCGTTGTGAATACTAAAACTCTGATGCATGTATGTTTTATCACACATCCACAATGTCTTTTTCTGCTATCCATGTATTAAACTTATCAGGCCAACCCAGCCATTTCACTAGGACATGTTTTCTCCTCTGATCCATTTTTCTATCCAAAATCTTTTCTATTTTAAATACTTTGTTTTTACCTATAATTACTGCTTGTAGTTCCCGCTCGTAAAATGTACCTTTCAACAGATCCCCCGTACAATCAGATAGTTTATAAACTGGTGGATCTCTAGCTATGCATTGTGTTATTATAAAGTGCTCATCGCTGAATGTCTGCCTGTAACCCTTTCTGAAGATGCCCCTAAGTTTTGATATTCTAACAGTATCTCCTTTGTTGTATTTGAAACTCACCATCTTCTGTGGTGTCAACTTGTACAGGTTAGTAAAGACTAATTTTTCATTATCTTTAGTGACTGATGATGGAGCCATCTTTATAGATCTATGCATTGAGTTATTGTATGCTATAACCAGATCTTGAACTACATTCACATATCTACGTGAATTAACCAAAGTTAAATAACGCCACATGCGTGTCTTGAATGTTCTGTTAAAACGTTCCACCACACAGGCTTTAGTCTCGTTTGATGTTGAAAAATGTTTGATTTCATATTCCCCCATGAGCTTCTGAAATTTCCTATTGTAAAACTCTGTCCCCTCGTCTGTTTGTAGTTTCAAAGGTACCCTACCACCGTTCAGAATGTCTTTAAATGCATTTGTGACAACAATGCCTGTTTTATTAGTAAGGCATCTAACCCATGCATATTTAGAAAACACATCGATGCATGTTAACAAATACTGTACATTGTCATTTTCATCCATATATTCACGCATATCTACGAGGTCGGCTTGATATTGCTTGTCAATGCCACTGACCAAAACCCTATTCCTCGGGAAGTGGATGGCTGCATTGGCATGGAGTGTGTATACATCCTGCTCTAGTAAGAATTTGTTGACTCTGGATAATGGAGGCGTAACCCCCGTGCTATCCTTGACTGCATTACGAAGCTTTGATACACCACCTAGCCCTCCTGGATGTGCAGGATCATGGTAAATCTTTTGCAATGTACTATCCATGGCAGCGTCAGAGTATAAATGATCACCCATGTATCTGTTACAAAGTATTTTATTCAGTTGTACAAAGCCTATAACAAACAAAACACATTAATTACAATTCTTCACACTGTTTCCCAGTGGTGTTGAACATGTTCCATGACATCTTTTTTGACACCATACATGTGATACAGGTTATGAAACGTTGAGGCTATATCACAAGCAGATCCCTCTTTGAGGTCATACAAGATCATTTCTGCAGCCCCCTGTATGCGATCGTAGCTGGCTTCGATACCCCCTAGACACAGATACACATCTATGGCATGTATGAAGCAGGAGTTCCACAGCATTTTCATCAAGGGTTCAAAGTGGTCTCTGTAGTACCCCTCATCCGTTATGGGCATCATACAGGTATGACGCCTATGGAGGTAGTGTAGCTTGGACAGGCACCCATCGCAGTCCACTTGCAGGTAAATATCTATGACATGTCTCAACAAATATAGCACACTAATTCTAACTTTGTCCAGGAATATGGGCGATACTCTGGCTACTGTTGTGACCTTCTCCTCATCCTCCACCATCTCCTCATCCACCTCCTCCTCCTCCTCCTCCTCCTCCTCCTCCTCCTCCTCCTCCTCCTCACTGGAGGGTTCCCAATGGTGTTGAACAAATTCCAAGGCATTGTTTTGGACATCATACTTGTCAAACAGTTTATGATACATCTGTTCTATTTCACGATCAGATCCTGCTTTCAGGTCATGCAAGACCATTTCAGCAGCCCCCTGTATGCGATCATAACTGGCCTTGATCCCTCTTATATCCAGATAAACATTTATGGAATGTATGAAGAGGGGGTTCCACAGTATTTCCATCAATGGTTCAAAGTAGTATCTGTAGTACCCCTCCTCTACAGTCCTTATGCAGAGATGAGTCTTAGGACGGTTGGGTGGATAGGACAGGCATGCATCGCAGCCCTCTCGCTTGTGATCATCTATGACATGTCTCACCAAGTATAGCACACTAATTTTAACACTGTCCAGGAATATGGGCGATACTTTAGCTGCTGATGTGTCCTCCACCTCCTCCTCCCCACTGGATGAATCATCCGCATCAGTAGCCATTGATAGCTGCCCAGGGGGTGAGAATGATGATGATGATGATGATGATGATGATGATGATGAGGGCCTCTGATATGGGGAAGAGGGGCAGCTCATCTGTGATGGTGTATATGAGTCCCTCTGCTCTGGAGAAGGGGATGCTTGTCTGATTTCAGCGTCTGGAAAAAAAAAAATAAGACATTATCATGTTAATATACCGAATATATATATATATATATATATATATATATATATATATATATATGTATGTATGTATGTATGTATGTACACCCCTCCTGTTATAATAATAATAATAATAATAATAATAATAATAATAATAATAATAACCCACCTGGCATTTCTCTGCTTATACTGCTGTAGATTGGGTACGATCCGGGTCATACACTGGAGTGAAAACACCAGGCTGGAGGCCCACCGGCGCATCATCGTACACAAGACATTTCCTAACCACCCCGTAAACCTTGCTGACTCTGTCTCTCTCGACTGCTTCGTCAACCTGATTAAACACTTTTTGCAGTGCGGGCATGTCACACCACTGCATGAGGAGAACATTAGGAAACCACATGTCGTACTCACTATAAGTAATCCTGTACGGCTCAGCTCTATAATCATTCCTAGCTCTGTGTGCAAACAGATTCGCTCTGTCTTCACACATTCGAACACTTATAATGTCCTCAGGTCGTTTGTTATTACGATCAGCTGCAACATGGTGTACTCTAGGGCCTTCAGTACTGTACCACATGGTTGTATAGACGGTCTGCCTAACATCAGTCTGCTCAAGACCCACAAACATCACAGTACAAAACTGCCTCCAGTCACTCACACGCATACGAATACCCCACTTTGTGACCATGATCACATTTAATCCATGGTCGTATTCCTCGATAGTAGACTCAACTGACACATCACCCCCATCATATGTTACCCTGTAAACATACCCTTTTAACCCCACGAGGTCTATCTCTAAGAATGGAGTCTGCTCAGCAGTAAGCCCCACCGCATGACGTCTCTTGGGCCCTGGTGCATCCACCTCTGTATCGTTAGGCATACGATCTGCAGACATACCTAGAACACTGCTGATTGGTGTCTCCTCCATACAACCGTGGGACGCCATCTTGCTTTGATTCCAAAGTGACCTCCAACAGCTACAACAACAGTCCGTAGTATCAAGTTCAAACAGCAACAACAACGGTATCAGCAGCAGCAGCAGTAGCAGTAGCAGTAGCAGCAGTAGCAGCAGTAGGTCAGTGATGAAAGGTCCAGAGAGGAGTGAGAAATAACCAGCACACCATCGCCTCTATATATATAAAAAAATTTAAAACACACCCCACTATGCTAATGCTACATCTAAACCCTCCCACACATATGCTAATTTTTAAAAATACTCCTACTTCCTTTAAAAAATAAAAATAAAAACTCCTACTTCCTGTTTTTATGGTAATTTTTGAAAATGACGTCACTTCCGGTTTCTAGACAGGAAGGGGCCCCCCCACCACCGGAAGTGCCCTCCAGCCCCCCAAACGTACCAAGCTATTACTACTCATGCGCAAGCGTAACCTGTTAACGGCGTAACCATTTACCCGAAAGTACAGACATTTCTCCATGTATTTATTAATGACTTAGTTTTAAGTCCGTGTACTTTGTACTTTTGTAATATGTGAAGCCAGCAGCTCATTGTTGGTAGAAGACAAGAGCACTTTGTCTCTTTCACCTGGAGCAGGAGAGCTGCTCCGGTGCGAGGAGAACTCCGGTTGCTCCTCACAGGAGAGCTGCTGTTGCCATCTTCACCCTGGGAGCGTTTAAAACTCCGATATAGCGATCTGCTTTTCACGCGACATATTTTTCGACGCTCTCTGTCCGCTGTTGTGTGCTCAGTGCTCACCTGTGTGTGCGCGCGCACGTGTCTGTGCGCATCGCAGAGCAGAGGAGAAGTGTTAACGCGACCATTTAGAGACAGAAATGACGGATAAGATCAATAAAATACGTCCGTTTAGTTTGTTTAATAACAGAACAAGGTGTAGACCTGTTCTATAGGAAAGAGAAACTTAAATGACGACTTGTATAATAGGGGGGCGCACACTGCAAGTGCGCCTGCTGCCTGACGCCGCTGTTTTGGGTGAATGACGTATTTTTTTTTTTTTTGAAAATTAATATTCGGGGCTAATTAAAAAACATCCGGGGCTTTAGCCCCGGATGTTTTAGCCTAGGGACGCCACTGGTTGCCGTCACAGGAAGTGGGGCGTCATCAGCATATATGATAACCTGGCAGTGATCCTGGTGATACTAATAAAATATTGTGATTCGCGTTGTGTTGTAAAATTACTTTTTTTTTTTTACTTTGGCTCCCTCTTTGCTGCTTACATGTCTCATTATCAATCTTGTAATCCTGTGACATATCAATCTTATTTTGGAAGTCTTTTATTGAAAGTTTTATGAAATTTGACATTTCCATTCTAGACCAAACATCGGCGCATTATTGAACTGGGCACAGGCCCAGGGGTCGAGCAGCTTAGGGGGCCCCGAGGCCAGGAACTCTCTTTGAAGTTAATGTGAACGTGACAAAAAAAGACGCAATACTCCTAAAAGGAGATGTAAAACTTTCAATAGATGCAAAACGACCAAAGAGAGACGCAAAACTTACAAAAACAGATGCAAAACTAACAAAAAGTTATACAAAACAAAACACAAAGCAACTACAAAGAGATACAAAACAGTTACACAGTTAAACCACAAAGAAATGCAAAACAACCAAAGGAAGCTACAAAGTAACAAAACAAGTAAAAATACTACAAAGAAACACAAAAAAGCCCCAAAATATGTCTCTTTGAATCTGTGGCTCTTGCTCTTATGAAGGCTTGGTGGGGGCCCACGGGCCCATTGTTTCATAATCCAGCCCTGAATATATTTGACATATTATAAACTCAAATTATTGTATGTTCAACCCCTCCTCCATTGTCTCTTATCATCCCGTCTCCTCCCACCACCTTGAACACGACAGTGTCTCACCTCTGTACGTTCTCCTTATACCTGACGTAAGGAGAGCAGTCCTGAGTTTACTTGGATCAATGCTTAAGCTCTTACCTTAAAGAAAGGTAAACTGTATTGGAGGCGTCATTCCTGAGAACAATCGGAGGCTGTTCACAGGTTCCTCCCTCAGTCAATAAGAGGCCTCCGAGTCCAAACTGAGGTTTTGGTTTCATCACACCCACTATTCACTAGAACAGCACAGCCACAATGGAAAGAACCATTCATCCCATTACTATAATTATTACAATCATCTCCATCGTCTTTACTGTCCATGAAGTATCATCATGATTCATTTCCTTAAACTGCCCAGTACGAAGCAGGAGCTTGTGAATCCATCTTCTCCGTCTTTGCATGCAAGATGCTCACAGGTCAAAGTCAAGTCTCAAGTCTTTGAGCTAGGATAAGATAAAATATAACTTTATTAATCCCGAAGGAACGTCTTGGTCACAAGTCCAAGTCTAGTGTCAAGTCTTTGAGCTAGAATCCAAGTCAAGTCTCAAGTCTTTGAGCTTGAATCCAAGTCAAGTCTCAAGTCTTTGAGCTTGAATCCAAGTCAAGTCTCAAGTCTTTGAGATAGAGTCCAAGTCAAGTCTCACATCTTTGGTCTCAAGTCCAGGTCAAGTCTCAAGTCTTTGAGCTAGAGTCCAAGTCAAGGTTCAAGTATTTGAGCTAGAATCCAAGTCAAAACTCAAGTCTTTGAGCTATAGTCCAAGTCAAGTCTCAAGTCCAAGTCAAGTGTCAAATTGTTTGTCCAAGTCTCACGTCTTTGAGCTAGAGTTCAAGTCTCAAGTATTTGAGAGGCAAGTCACTGTGTATGCAACTTAAGCGTGACTCTGGTCCAAGTCACAGACTCAAGTCCCTACTCTGATGTGAGCATGATCCACTGGCTAGCAAGTTAAGTTTGATCACTTGAGTTTTTGTGAGATCCTAAATCCCTGGAATCCTCACTCTGAAATTGTCTGGTATAAACAGCGTGTGTGGTCCTGCGTCTTGACAGAACTGCCTGGTCTGGTTTGTGTTTTCATGATAAGAATGTAAAATATTGGTTAAATCTGTTACATTTGAACATCCTCTCGTACCAGGCCTGAACCTCGTCTAATCTTTGTAATCCAGTCAATATATTTTCCCTCATGAATGATTAAAAAAACTAACAAATGAAAACTAACAAGATAAACATTACTCAACACAAATACACTCAAAGGGAAGATGGGTGGTAACCAGTGGCGGTGCGTCAATAGAGGGCGCTAGGGCGCCGCCCCTCCTAAAATTTTGCGATGAAAAAAAAAAAAGAAGAAAAAAAAATTATAATATATACTGTCAAAAAACATTATATATCAAATAATTTAAATAAGAAATATACCGTGTTGACGCGCTAAATGTGTGTGGGAGACCGTAAGCCCCTGTCAACAACCACTTAAGTTAAATATAATATATCGCCATTCATCATTACTGAGAAAAGCCCCTCCCCTCTCGGGGCGCCGGCCCAATGTGTGTCCATGGGTCAATTCCAATCTCCACCCTAAACCCTCAAGCCCTGAACCCTCAGGCACTCACTGACGTCAGCTGCTAAGTGGCTGAGTGTGAGAGGCTGTGAGGGCTTGAACTGGTGTGAATATGAATGGGACAGCACTTTGCTGCAACATATCACGTGACTACATAAAAAAATATTGTGTATTTATTTTATACTTTTTATTCACTGATTTGAACGTCTTTCTCACGAGATGAGAAGTCATTTTAGATGATATATTTACTTGTTTTTGTCAAAACGAAATGTTTGATGAATGTAAACAAAATATTTATAAATATATTTTCTGCTTGCATTCCTCTGATTTCATGTGTTTTTATGTTCCATCTTTAATCCGTAATGTTGTAGTGTAAATGTATTTTATCGGGCTGAACGCCCACGTGTCTCTTTGTTTACCTTTTTTTTTTTTACGTCTCCATGCTTCCATTGGGAACTGCGTGTTTAACGTCAAATTGCTATGAACTGTGGGTAATTCCCTTAGGCAAAGTCAGCATCTAATGCTGATTTACGGAAAGGGTTCATAAAGGGCTCAAAATGTCTGCCAGAGAGCCTCGAGCACTCTACGATGTGACAATGGGACACCCCTAAACCCTCACGGACTTCGCGGGAGCGCGCCTCAAAGTCCGAGGCTGCGGTCGAATAGTCCAATAATTACCTCCTAACGTCTAACCCTAAGCACTTTTCCTTAACCTCTGTGGAAAACGTCACAGGGTTAAGGAAAGATGGGAAGGAGACTTCATAAGGAGTTAGGAGAAGACAACCGCGGTGTTTGGCAAATCCGACTCCACTTTCACTAAGCGACGTAGTTATGACGCGACGGCTGGCGCATGTTTGTGACGTCACTGTCTGCAGCGGTGAAACTACAATGTTCCGAAGATGGACTACAAAAAGCACAGTTTAGATACTTCGTCCGTCTTCTTACAGTGTTGTGTCATAACGACATAAACAACCTGGTTCATAGTATTACTTTATTAACAAGGTTGGAATAGAAATGAACGAAGGAATATGAAAGTGAAACCAACGTATTTTTCACAGAGTACAAAGCTACTAAACTGTCTATTTGTTCAGTTTCAAACATGCTGATTTAAATACGTTATCACGCAAACGATGTGTGTCTCATATCCTGTTATGTTGTTATGGTTTATTTACATGCAGATTATAATCTGATCATAAAAATATGCAGACAACAGTTTATGAAACACCACACAACTCGTGTTGACTTGATATCTTTTATTGTAATGTGACAAAATAGTTGATTAAAAAGATGATAATCAGAAACATGATTCAGACTGAAGAGCTCGTCCAGTTTAACTCTTTCATTAAAGCTTCTGTAACTGAAGTCAAATAAAATAAAAGAGTGAGGCTGAAGCTGCAGTTCAACACCAGAGAGAATATCAAATACGTCAGTTTGATCACTTTACAGCAGTTTTCAGCAACGTAACGTTTGTAGTTTGCCAGCAGGTTTAACAGATTATTGAAAGTATTTCCAAGTTATGGCAATGGTTATTTACATGATCTGCGTTTGTCGGTCATGATCGTTTGTTCTCGTGAACGGCCGAATGATACGTCACTTTAAATGTTGCCGCCGCAAGGAATTGTGGGTCGGCATTATCTCCTCTCCTTTCGCAAAGGAAGGTCCAGTGGTTCCTATGCTAAAGGAGCTAAGTTAGGAAGCATTGAAGCTCCTTTCCTTTGCGTTTGGACAATTCGACCAGCACTTATCATGGCGGCCACTGAGGTACTTCCGGGTCATTTCACTCAGTTAGGAAGGTTCCTAACCAAAATGGACTATTCGACCGCAGCCCGTGAGTCCGTAAGGGTGGAGATTGGAATTGACCCTCCGGAAAGCTAACAAACATTTCACCCTCGTGACGGCAAGGACAGCTTCTCATTGGCGGATGAAACGTGAATCTTCGGGCGCACGAATCTGCGCCCTAGCCAATTACATCGTTTCTTATTGCAACGTGGTTGGACTATTCGTCCAATCAGAGACCTTTATCATTCCCTCACACCCCATATAGCTCCCACGTAGCTACGCGAGCAACACAGCTAGCAGAGACTTTGATTATGTTAGTATGGCGACTGAAAACTCTGTGGTATCTCTACGCGAAACACCTTTCAATCCACGATCAGATGTTGACAAGAAGAGGCTGAAAGAGTTGGGACCCGAACGTCCGGATTTAAATATTCAGCAGCAAAGCAGTGAAGCTACATGCACCAAGCTACATGCTAACCGGAGCTGCTAGCTGGAGGCTCAGTGTGCAGTGGCTCTGAGCAGCCGAGGAAGCGCCGGGCTGTGAAGGAAGATGAGCTTGAAGGATTGCTGCAGAGGTGAGTGTCAAAATCAGCAGATGCCTGTGTTAGAGTTTAATGTTTTATCTTTCTCACAGCAGAACACATGTTGGACAATGTTAGATTTGGGTGGATATCATATCAGGCTATAACTTTATCTAAAATACCAATTCAATCCCCAACGTGTGTGCGTGTGCGCGTGCGCGTGCGTGTGTGTGTGTGTGTGTCATAGCTACAACCATCAAGACACACAAAACATAGTTTTTTGTCTGTAGTATGAAGCCTGTTTGTAGTAGATATTTCCCCACAACTTATCTTACTGTCTCTGTCTCTCTCTATATATTTATCTGTAGGTTTGTGACACCATACTTGGACACACCAGGGAACGCTTTGCCTTCAAAGACCACCTCACCAGTGCCACCTTACTGCAGGGCCCCCAGTTTGAATGCTACGTCAATGTATTCCCTGAAGTTGCTCTGGCCACCACATTGAATGTTTCTTAAACCATTCTGCTCTGAACCTCTCATGCCCAAAGTTACAGTTTGTTGATAGTTGTTATTGGACAGTGTTGAGCACTGTGTTTTCTTGAAATAAAGCTTTGTTTTTTAGAATATTCTACTCCAAACCTCTTTTCTTCTCATTGTGGAGTGCTATTTAAACCGTGCCGCCCAACTGCGCCCCCCCCCAAAAAAATGTCACCAGCCGCCACTGGTGGTAACATTAACATTAGGTCAGCCCGTTATACCTGGTATACCTGGATGTATTGGAGGATTCTGCAGGTTAAGATTCATGCCGGAAGTCGGGTGCCTTCAATGTAGCGAGGAGGAAAGTAAAGGTGTGGTGAACAGATCTTTAGCACCAGAGTTTGTATCATGACACAGTCCAAAAGGTTACCTTAATTTAATTAAACTGTAACCATAATTTGGTGTTTTAGTTGTCGGACCCTAACATTAGAATATTTGCCATAACCGCAATCTTTTCTATCTATTTTCTGGTTGAGATTGAAGAGGTACTTATGCAGCTTTTTTGACTAAATTGTTTTAATTCATCATCCGTCAGCTTGGTCTCCTAAAATGTACGCTCCCATACAACACAACTGCATTGTCAATTATGTTACAAGGATAACATTTGTTTGGTTTGGTTGGGCTGGAAGATTTTGGTTAAATCAACCATGGGACTTTCACCCAGGAGACCGCTGTTTGTGTCTTGTGTGAAAACACAAGTCAAGGCTGACATGTTTAATTTTACGTCTGCAACATAACAAACCTTATTTTAAGCTAAACCATGTTGTTGTTTTTGTAAACCTAAGCAAGACTCATAAGATGTGTCAAGGTGTGTGACTTGCCGGCTGATCAAAACACATCATAGTAAGTCATATTGGAGCAGTCAATCTCCTGAAGGCCTGTGTTTACACAACGGTTATGCTGTCGAGGTACAAATCAACTGGTTTCACAGATTAAACTTCTGTATCCAAAAGCACCACACCTCAGTTCTTTCTTTTATAACGTTGGTTTGTCAGACACCAACGGAATTCCTGCCGACAAAAGGGATTCTCACGCTGAACATACTGCCTTCGGGCGACAGAAAGTTTTCCACCGTCATGTGGAAGTCCATAACCAGCTTTTCTGAGGACAACGAGGAAAGCGAAACACCTGGAGGGAACACGAGGGTGACAGCCGAGCCTCATCCATCCAGCCAGCGAGTTTAAACCCAGGTCCCTATTACTTTGAGGCTACACCACCATGCATGTAACTAAATAATATAATATGTAATATCGGTGATATTTTGTGATACTTGCCATGCAAATATTTACTTCTTTATATGTTTGACTTCACTACATTTCAGAGGCAAATATGTACTTACAAAATATTGGGATCGGTTCATGAAATATAATTTAAAAAGTAGCAGTTGAATTACCTCCACCATGCACAACATTGTGATGGCACGAATACGTTTAGCACCAGATATATAGTCGAATAAAATCGTGTAACATATACAGGGGCCATTCTGGGCACCCTGTCCACTATGACACTAATATTTGATAAATACCGTACATTCACTCTTTACAGCGCAATACGTTGTGGTGGCATGTTATGGGCTCAGATTAATTCAATTTGAACAATTAAAAGTTAGTTTTAGGCAAAAAAAACCATTGAATTAGGTTTAGCAAAACCCATCATTGTTGGGATTAAAATAAGTACGTAAAGGATGTAAAAGAAACTCTACGACAAAGGATCATAATCGACTTTCTATTGGCATTGTTTTCGTGGTGCCGACTCGTAATTTACACAGATATTTTGAGCCTTGACCACGTAATGCGCTGATAAGAGTTTGTGGTCATTTTAAATATTTCTCTGAGATTAGGCCGAGCATCCGGCAGCAAAAAAGTTAACTGCAGTCAATGAGTTGCGGCCTGCAAAGCCCCGCTGAGAACAACAGGCTCCACTCAGTCTGCAGAGCCCTGAAGCTCCGCCCACTTTGTTGCACAGAGTCTAGTTCACTTGTTTATTTAAAGATTATTAATATTGAATGTGTCACCTGTCCAAATTGCACCAAATTAGACAAAGTACTCTGCAGCAAAACACCCAACAAGTGAGAAGTAGATCAGATGATCATGTGAAGGACACGCTGTCAGATAGATTCCTAGCTAGTTAGATATGTTCATACTACGCTATTAATTTTATCTGATTCGAAATTTATTTTGAGATGTTATTGCTGTTGTGCTTTTGCACAATGTGAATAGTGAGTCGGACTTCTTGCAGTGACGATTATTGTTGGACGTGCAGCTCCTTTTTCCCTCACTGTTCGCTATGTCTGTGTTCCTTCATGTTTTTCTGATATATGTCTTGCTGTAAAAAAAAAAACAATTGACTTCCAGGGACAAAAATAAAGTTGATAGCCAACAATATGCATGCAGTGACGAGAGAGACATGCCACAAGGCTCCATTGTTACATCAGTGTTTTCATTTCATCTTCATAAAATATTGTTTTAGAAAAGCTCAATGGCGTAACCGATGTTTTCATTCCAACTGTGCTTTCATCGATAAAAGGACACCTGTAACTATTTTTACAAAAAACATATCACACATGTCAACTGTTGGCAGCACATGTGGCCGGTGAGCCTGAAGGAATTCTTGGCAACAGCAAGTCCTCCACCCGTGATGCATTTTTCTCCTGATTGTCATCCAATGGAACTTCAACACTGAAACACAGACATTGCATTTAATTCATTTGCAACACCGGTGAAGGTTGCTTGTAATTCACTAGGATGTTTTACTTGAAGGGACAATGTAAAAAGAGATTGTGGCCCAGAAAGTCAGATCTGAAACCCACAAATCTCTTAATCAACACTTCCATTGGTAAACTTCTTATTTTTATGTGCGCAGGAATAATCCAACATGTTTCCCCTGAACTAAAAAGACCTGGGAGCAGAGATGTGTAGGGCGTTAACTGTGTCCTCATCTGCCCTTTGTCTAATAACAGCACATCACTGCTGCAGAGACAGAAGAATGCAGCGTGTCCAGTGTCTTCTCTGTAGCCTCACATGTCTTCCATTTAAGTGATCCTCGCTCCACTTCTGTCTTTCTATTCTCATTTACACTGCTTTTTTGTGTGTGTGTGCATATTCTCAAATATTACAACTGAGAAAATTGTATGGTCTATTTTACTCTAAATGAACCATAATTTACGAAATTTACGAAATTCTTGTTTAATTACATTTTGGTACTATTATACCAACAAAAAATTAATACAATAGAATAATACAAATGATTACATAGAAAAAAAACTGTAATCTTTTGTAATATGACAAACTGCCATAATAGTTGACTGTCTTTCATTTTAGTCATTATAAACTTCTATGTTGGAGGTACCTATTAAAACCTGTGTCACCCTGGAGTCATAGTACACACTGTTCACACTGACATACAACAACTACAAAGAGACATAAAACAACAAAAAAGAGACCCAAAGCAACTACAAAGAGACATAACATGACTACAAAGATACATAAAGCAACTACAAAGAGAGATAAAACAACTAAAAAGAGACATAAAGCAACTACAAAGAGATACAAAACAATTCCAAAGAGACATAAAACAACTACAAGGTCTGTTATGTTCATACCATTTTTGTTTAATTACATTATGGTACTATTATAATTTAAAAAAATAACATAATAGAATAATAATAATGATAGAAAACACCTGTAATCTTTTGTAATATGACAAACTGCCATAATAGTTTACTCTTCTATGTTTGAGGTACCTATTAAAACCTGTCTCACCCTGGAGTCATAGTACACACTGTTCATGCTGGAGCTGATGATGATAACGCTCCATTGGAGACTGGATTCAAGCCAAGTGGGGAGTTGACTCATGTGCAACAAGCAGAATGCACATCAGCTAATGAAAAGGGAAAGACACAAGGATGCTTGAGGCTTTTCATGTATTATTGAAAACTGAAACTGTGTTTAGCGATATTTAGCAAAACTAGGAATCAATTGGAATGAACTGAGTTTATGGATGGAGAGAGTCGAAACGTGGATTACTGTGCAGGAGTTTTATTACCGAGCAAACACAAACGCCACATTTGAAGCCTTTGGGGAGTGA
Organism: Myoxocephalus aenaeus; assembly: GCA_038501785.1. Classification (NCBI taxonomy): domain Eukaryota; kingdom Metazoa; phylum Chordata; class Actinopteri; order Perciformes; family Cottidae; genus Myoxocephalus; species Myoxocephalus aenaeus. The sequence continues at coordinate 959,422 of JBAMJR010000144.1, read as the reverse complement.
GTGCTCCACGCTCAAAGATTGTGGGTGGAGAATCATTTTAAAGCAATTATTTGTGGTATGATTGTTTGCTTAATTGAAGCATGAATAAAGTAGCACAGACCACTTTTGAGATGTGTAATTAAAACGTAATCATCGAAAACAAAGCAGACAGATCTGGTTCTGTGGCTCCAGTCTGTCTTGCAACTCACAAACAGCGGCCAAATCATTGCGTCAATCTAACAAAAGATGTTTTGGTAAAACCCTTATTGGTGGACAAAAGCTTCTTTGAAGCCATAATAGAGTTACCGTTTCCAAATGTTGTAAAGAGGCTGTAAAATATCTAATTGTGCTTTTAATTAACAAATATAAAGATTTGACTTTTTATTCCTGTTGTCATCAGCTGTTTTAGCCTTTTTAGCTGTGCAAGTAGCATCTTCTTTAAGATTGCAATGCCAGTCGATCCGTTATTCCACAACTTTGGTCTATTGGATGGATTGCCATGAATATTAGTGCAGGTGGTCATGGTGCCCAGGTGTTAAACCCTAATGACTTTGACAATCTCCTGATGTTTCCTTTGGTGCCAACAGGAAGTGGAAAATGTAACCAAATGCCTGTAAAACCGATGACATTGCCCTCAGCTGTACTCAGTGTGTTTAATGTTAATCTACGGTGACCATATTTTCTAACCACCAAACCGGGACACACAAGTGTATTGCATGTTTCTTTGTGTTTTCTCTAGTGCACAAACCATAGGTGTTTTTATTAGGATGTGGGATGAAGTATGCGCAGATAGTTGTATTTTCATTGCCAGAAACCTTAGGAAGTAAGGAGTTAGCTTCCTGGAGCTCTTTTCTTTTCTACAAGACAGCTAAAATACAGACAAATCAGTGTTGTCTTCAGATGGGTTAGGTAATAATGAGTGGGATGGAACATGATCAACTTCTATGTCAGCACTAAAAACAAGATATTTTATATATATATATATATATATATATATATATATATATTATAACAGATATTGGTCCGGACTCAAGACACCCAGTTTGAAATTGGGACAATCTCGACAAATCGGGGCAAATGGTCAGCGTACGTGACCAAATGTTAACATGCTAGAATGCTAAACTCAGATGGTGAGCATGTTAAAGCTAGCACGCTAGCATTGCCAATTGGAGCATGTTGTTAGCATTTAGCTCGAACCACTGCCGTGGCCCATTTGAAGGATTTGTGTATAACGCTAGAAAGGCTCGAGGCACCAAAATATTTACAGGTGGACTAACACGTTGTTGGTTTTGGTCTTTTCATGGGATTTGTTTACAATAAGAAAAATGAAGAAAAACACTGAGCTGAGCTGAACTTCCTGATATTTTATTGTGCAACTGGTCTCCCATTGACAGTTGTTCAAGCTGCACAGGGAATTGTACCAGCTCTTTTATCATAGCTTGTATGTTACACTGTGGTATAATTATCCTCTGCAAATATGCAGGCCGACCAGTGAGACACACTAGACCGGATCATGAAAAGGTTATTATATTGAGTATAAACAGATTCCACATCCGTACTGAATTTTCTCACGGTTTATAATCACGCACAGGCCTTGGGTTTGACGGCAGTAAACTGACGCAGTCAGACGATAACGCCCCACTGGTATGTTTTATCTTTCTGCTCATATGGTGACTGACAAATGGCCCAATCAGGTTTGACAAGTGCATCACCACCTGTCAGGCAATGTTCCCCGTTATGTGGAGACACTTTGGACACGATGTGCTGACAAAACGGTTGGCAAGGTAAACAAAGCTGTATCCTGTATGATTCTGGTCTTTGTATTTATTTTATTATGACTGATGACATGGGGAGAAACAATTCAATAAACCAGCTGTTTAATAGCTAAATGAACAACGGAACAACACAAACTGCTCTGTGAGCGATCAGGGGTGATGTACCAGAGGAAAAAAGTAGGAATTTGCATGAATGGATAAATTAATGGGCCGACCGTGCACTGGACCAGAGGCCCAAAGTGTCACAGCTCCCCTGGCCTTTACCTTCATATAGTCATAGTCATTTGAGGAGACCAGGAAGAGACTCAAAATGACCACAAAGCAACACAAAGAGACTCACAACGACTACGGAAATGGGCAAAACAACTCTCAGTGAGACACAATATGACCAGAAATAAACACAAATCAACTAAAGGCAAAACAGCTGCAAAGAGACACAGGGTGACCACTAATAAACACAAAAGTCACTACAAAGAGACAACGCAACTACAAAGAGAGGCAAAACCGACACAAAGAGAGACAGAGACTCACTTAAACTCAGAGAAGAGGCAGAAACACCTCAAAGAGACCCAAAATGAACACAAATATACACAAAGCAGCTAGAAAGCAACTACAAAGAGACACAAAGCAACTACAAAGAGGGCCAAAACAGCTTAAAAGAGACACAAAATGACCACAAATAAACACAAGGCAACTAGAAAGAGACACAAAGCAACTACAAAGAGACACAAAGCAACTACAAAGAGACATACAACAACTACAAAGAGACATAAAACAACTACAAAGAGACACAAAGCAACTACAAAGAGACATAAATCAACTACAAAGAGACATAAAGCAACTACAAGGAGACATAAAGCAACTACAAAGGGACACAAAGCAACTACAAAGAGACATAAAACATAAAGCAACTACAAAGAGACATAAAGCAACCACAAAGAGACATAAATCAACTACAAAGAGACATACAACAACTACAAAGAGACATAAAACATAAAGCAACTACAAAGAGACAAAAAGCAACTACAAAGAGACATAAAGCAACTACAAAGAGACATACAACAACTACAAAGAGACATACAACAACTGCAAAGAGACATAAAGCAACTACAAAGAGACATACAACAACTACAAAGATACATAAAACAACTACAAAGAGACATACAGCAACTACAAAGAGACATACAACAACTGCAAAGAGACATAAAGCAACTACAAAGAGACACAAAGCAACTACAAAGAGGCATAAAGCAACTACAAAGGGACACAAAGCAACTACAAAGAGACATAAAACATAAAGCAACTACAAAGAGACATAAAGCAACCACAAAGAGACATAAAGCAACCACAAAGAGACATAAAACAACTACAAAGAGACATACAACAACTACAAAGAGACATAAAACATAAAGCAACTACAAAGAGACATAAAGCAACTACAAAGAGACATAAAGCAACTACAAAGAGACATAAAGCAACTACAAGGAGACATAAAGCAACTACAAAGGGACACAACGCAACTACAAAGAAACATAAAGCAACTACAAAGAGATATTAAACAAAACAACAAAATGAAGCTAACCAATGATAAAGTATCGCTGTAGGAGAGGTGGTGGGGCCTTTTTCATGTCTGGGACCAGGGGGCCCATCGTCTCATAATTCACCCACGAGTATCCCTGAGACCCGTAAAATCATGTCCGACCAACACTTCTGCTTCATCTATTCAGATGGATTCCAGACTACATTCATATATGTATGTCCTCATCAGTTTGTGTTGAAGATGAAGAGAGCGGGATCAGCTTTGCAAGAACCAAAAAGAGTGGCATGTCACCTGTCAGTGCCGACTGAAGGAGGAGTGTCACGTCACCACTGTATCTGTCGCTTGCGGCTGGTTAAAACGGCGTCAACGCCGCGAGGACTCTCAGCTATGTTGAGCATGTGGTTAAACTCAATCTATATTTGGTATATTTGTCTTTTATCAAAGCAATAATAGAAATAATCTTGAAGAATTCATTATTGTGTGTTGGAGATGAATACGCATGTTTATTGTTTGGGAGACAATGAAAGGCCAACTCACATGAACGCATTAGTCAGTTAGTCATTTTCTCCTCCTCCCTCGATGCAATGTCTTGACAGGAGAGAAGATTCCCAGAATAACTCCAGTTACATGTTGCTCTCGTCGTACATATATACATATTATATACAATAAACAAGATGAATATAAAAAAGACATTAAAGACAACATATTTGTATTTGTATGTTTCTATTACATATCTAATAAACACAGTGTGTGCTGCTGTTATTACCACAACTAACACTTCATCACTTGCTGAACCTGCTGACATGCAATGAAACTTTGGCAACTTTGTGTGTGTTTTGTGTGTTCGCGTGCACGCGTGATTGTCCAACTTATTATTAGGATCACGTACAACAGGTTTGAAAAACTGCCCATGAAGATAGATTTATTTAAGATTTCCAGCGAATTATATAAAATGAAGTATGATCAAATAGTTTTTTACTGTTCGCACTGTTCTTTTTGTATGACTGTGATACACGGTGTAAAAGGTCTTTATTTGGCAGGAATGTATCACCAAAAAAACATCATAAGCAGCTAATTTGGGTTTTATGGCTTTTACCAGATCAAATAAGGATTTTATAAAAAAATAGTGAGATCAGTATGTCTGCAGAGATCACGATTGTGTGTGTGTGTGTGTGTGTGTGTGTGTGTGTGTGTGTGTGTGTGTGTGTGTGTGTGTGTGTGTGTGTGTGTGTGTGTGTGTGTGTGTGTGTGGTTGAGGAGATAATACTGATGTCCTCCAGTTGGTTTTCCTTCTTTTGTCGGAGTCTCTCAGATAAGTCCCGCCTCCCTCCACGCAGCTGATTGGACCCCGAGACTCATGCTGCGCTCCCATTGGCTCGCTCCGCTGCAGGGTCCATACTTGAGCTCAGGTAAAACCTACCTGAGGGCCAGAAGAGAGGGGAGGGCTGTGGAATAACTACGTAGCTTTCAGAGCATTTAAACCGCAACAAATCTGTTTTGTACGATAAGTAACCGTTCTGATGGCAGCGAGGGTAGGACTGGCCATGAATCCGCCGCACACGACCGACGAGAGGGCGGTGTTCACGCAGCTGAAGCCCGTGAGGATGCCCGGAGCGGACGGCGGCGAGGAGACGTCCGTGTTTGAGGACGTCAAACCTGGGGTGAGTCGCCGCCGACCGACGGAATCGGAGGTCCGGCCTTTTTGGTTGGGTTGGGGGTTATTTCTATAACTTTATGTTAGAACAGACGCTGTTGCTGCACCTGCTACTTCAGTCAGAATAAAAGGTCGTTTTCATGACACACGAAGCTTCTAATTACCATTTAATTACCATTGAGCCGCATGCTGTCGGTCAGGCTGCTGTTACCTGCGAGAGGAGGCAGCTCACCTGGATCAGCTCAGTGGGTTAAAGTCCTCCACAGACACCTGAACACGCAGGTAAAGTTCACCTGGAAGCTGTGGAGCAACTAGTGGCAGCTCTGCGATACAGATCCTTGGAATCAAACTATATTTGTATTCCTGTGGTGCAAGTTAGACGTATTCCAGTAGGAATATGTTGTTTTTAAGACTTGTATTAATGAAATACCCTTACATAAAGCCCTTACATTTGCAAACACTTGCATTTATTCTCAATATTCATTGTAATCAGGCCGACTGCATACAACACATTTATAGGAAAGCAGGCTTATTGTTGTTAATTAATTGTGTCTCGAGCTCTATTACACACACTAAGCTTCTTCAGAAAGGTTTATTTATACAGTACAACTCACCAACACGTCAATTAAAAGTGCTTTACATGAAACATCAGAAGCATCGAGATAAAGCCGCAAAATAAACACATTATAGAAGGACATTTAATTAAAGTTAAAATCACTAAAATAGAACAAGATGGTGACCGTCCCTGCCTGCCTGCAGAAGCTGAGCGGTCATCGGATGTGATCACATGATGCAGAAGCTGATTGAATTGTAGACAAAGTCTGCTAAATGGCCTCTTCTCCTTGCACCATCGCAATGCTCTGTGTAGATCTGCAGAAGATAATCGGTGAATGCTCTGATGCCAGATGTGTGGCCAAGCATTTTAGGAAGCAGCTCGGGTCACGTGCAATCGCAGAGATAACAGAAAAGTGACCACCTCCTTTTGTGGATCGCAGCAGAGACGGCTGCATCAAAAGTTTGAGCGACTGTGAATTTGCGCGTGGTCACAACAGACAAACCCAGAAGCCCCGGCACGATGCTGGTGTTTGGTAAACAGACCCCGAGGCTCACCTCGCTCCGCTCCTCACACAGGACCACCAACGCAGACGTTTGAGAAGCCAAAGAGGTTTTGGTCACTCTATTGATGCTTTATATCAGCGCTGACACGTGTGGATGTGATGCCTTCTGGTTCCTGTGTTCCAAAGGAAGCTTCCTACACTGCCAATTATTGACCATAATTTACTAAATGAACATCATGCTGTATTGAAGAAGACTTGAAACTAGAGATTGAGACATAAACTCATGTTTACAATGTTTACTGAGGGAACAAATCAAGAGTAATTTTCTATAGACTTCTATACAACCAGAGGAGTCACCCCCTGGTGGTCAGGAGAGAGAATGCAGCTTTAACACATGAAGCATAGACTTCTATACAACCAGAGGAGTCACCCACTGGTGGTCAGGAGAGAGAATGCATTTTTTAAGAAACTTCCACGTTCACTCGCCGGAAGTTGCCGCCTGCTTAGAATGAAAGCGGTCACATGCTGGGGCTGTTTGGAACCGACTTGATGGGCACTGTCAACTGGACAGGTGTGTTCATTAGAATCTAACCAGCCTCTCCTCGCTGCAGTCGGACCTCACTGTGTCACAGTGTTACTCAGTTATTACTCAGTTAATACTGTTCACTTGGACAGGAGTTTGTGTTGTCTTGTATCGGTCAATAGTCAGGCCAGTAGTATTTTTATTTATTTTTATGTCTTTCTTTTTTATGCCAACAAGCTTTGCATTCATTCTGATTGATGACACTGAATTGGATAAATCTTTATTTCAGTTGTTGGTTTAGGATTTTTTTTTTTCATAGGTGCTTGATGAATTAAAACTCAAATAAAAAAGGGTTAAGGCGGAAGCTGCAGCTTTTTTATGGCTGCAGATTCTCTCCGCACAAGTTATTTCCTCGTCTCTGTTTTTTTCTCCTCTCGTGTGTTTTAAAAACACTGTGTACCTTCTCAGCCTATCATGCTGCAGAAGCATGTCGGCCGGATTGTCATAAACAGAGAGGTATTTTATAGCCGAGATGAACTGCATTGTGGGATTCCACGAATCACAAAGTATTGCAGCTGAAAACATGAACACAGCTTTTTAGTCGTCAATCATTCACTCGAGCATCATGAGACAAAACGTTGTCTTGTTTGCGTGACAGTCTGATTAGTTATGTGCCAATTTACAAGGACACATTTTAACATAAAAACATAATGTGACGCTGCGTCTCTGCAACAACACGCTTTGTGTCCCTTCTGTTGTGCTCGAGACACAAAAAAATCGACGACATTCGGCCGCGTTTTTCCTCCCGAGTCTCGTTGCTGCAACATGGCGCGCTTCATGTTATGCAAAGCATGACTTTGTCAGGAACAAAGGAGTCAGCTTAAGTTAAATAGTTGCCCCCTTAGGCAAATTAAAGCCAACCGCAGCTGCAGAGGGTTCACCTTACGTGCTCTTGATTCCCCGTGAATGTGCAGGAAGACGCTTTCTCAAACACATTCCTCACAAGTACTCAGGTCGCTCTCTGTTCGTCTTGTTTCTTTCACTCACTGTGCATTTCGTCCTCTCTCGTCTCCGAAATAAATAAGTGTCAAACACAGGGTTTCCCTATCAAGCAGAGCACGACAGAGAGTTCTGCCTAAACACTTTCTCTCTTTTTTTCTTTTTTTTATGTATTTCTGTTATTGTGTTGGTGGTTTTCAAAGAGCGCTTAACGAAGCCGGTGTCGTGACAGCAGTATGTTGCCCGACCTGTCTGAGCAGAGCCCGCATATCCACAGGCCGCCTCCAGGCTGAAAGCCAGGATGATAAAAGGCCGACCTCATGAGAAAAGTCACAGCGGCAGTGAAAGGCTGCTGAGGCTCGTCAAACATGCAGGTCTCTGGCTTACTCGAGTATGTCTTTTATCTCTGTTTGTGTGCGTCCTGCTGAATGAGTTTTTCAGTAAATGAACTTGCTGATCTTTTTTTGTGACGTCTTCTGCATTGAACACTTGTTTATGAATGAAGTTTGTGAGGAAGAAAGTAGTTTTCTTTAAACACCTGCATGTGGCGATGGTACCGGTACCGCCATCTTTTAGCTCGTGTTATTGTCAGCAAATATCTGACGCTTAAATGCTCCAGTTTGTTGACCTGGGGTTTGGTCTGAGATGTTTCTATATTCACCAGTCATCACCTGTACTGGATTTGATGATAACATTGTTCATCAGCCTCCCTTTCGTGAAGGGACATTTTAGTCTATACAGTAACAGAAAATAGTAATACAATGCACTCTACATCTTCCCAGACCCCAATGAATGTCTTAAAAATGCATCTTTGGTCAAAGCTTAAGATGTTCCTATTTCCTATTATACAAAATAGTGGCATTGCTTTATGAAGACAATAACTATCAACGTTCTGTCAGCCAAAGACTAAAGAGTCTTTTGAAATTTTTTTTTTTTTTCTCACTTTTCTTTCAAGCAGTCCATGTATATTCTGGAATCAATCTGTTCATGAACCTCAGCCGTAATGGCAGAATAAGTAACTAATATGAAACCTATTTCCAGATTCTTCTGTCGTGAAATCACCGACAGGTTTCCTGTGAGACTGAGCGCAGACGGGGGAAGTTACAGAGTAACTTTGTGGCGTACAGATCAAGAGTGTGTTGGCAGTCACGCCTAATGATTCCTGAAGATCAATACTCCGATATGGTTCAGATTGGTTTCCAGCATGTTATTTTAACGTCCCGGCATTGTAAAGGGGCCTCCTTTCTGTTTGACTGACCCTCTTCCACATGTCTTCCTGTCTCGTCGGTCTTCCATTAGTGAACCCTTCGGACGTCTTATTTCAGGCTGCTGAAGGCCCAAATGGTTTTGGTTTGACTAACGATTTGACTTTCTGGAGCAACACACACGCAGCTGCTTTGCATCTGAGCAAGCGTCTGCTGACAACGAGTCTCAGCTCTCAGCTCGATTGTTCATTTGAGGAAGCATGATTCATTGGTTTGGTCCCTTCTTGGGGACAAAATATTTGGGAAGATGGACCTGATTTAGAATTAGTTTCTTTCACTTTTTGGACTCTTGTTGGACATCTATTTCTGCTGGTGTCAGTGATTTGGTATCAATAAACACAGCAAAGTATTGCTTCATGCTGATCTGCAAATTCCTCGATAAATTAAAACCAAATGTAATCAATGCACCTCTGATGTTGTGGTGCATTGATTACCTTATCATGTCCTTCCATAAACACTTATTGTATAAAAAAAAAAAAAAAGAGATTTTTTGCAAATATATTCTGAGAGGTTTTATTCAGCCACATTTTATTAGGGAACAAATGGCCTTACTGGCTGATAAACAAGTATTTCATATCATCATCCTATTGCATACGCAGACCCATAAACCAGCCTGATTCTCCTGCAGCGCCTCAGTTCCTGAGCAGACCGATCAAAAAAAAGTTGTTTGGTATAATGATGTCATCGTACCCATCATGCCCAGCCGTGTCTCTGTACCAGACAACGCACACCCGCCCGCAGACAGTCCGACTCTACTGTTTCTTAATGCCTGTGGTCTGAAAACTCATCTATCGGGAGCTGCAAAACCTCTTGAACGACTGCCACCGTTTACCCTTCATCCGTCTGGGAAAACAATGTTGAATAAAAGCAAAAGGTGAAATCATTTTGTGGTGAGCGAAGAAATCTTTTCAGTATCTCTAAACATGTAGTTACGCACAGGATGGAGATGTCCGTCCACATTGTCTCCCAACAACAAGTCTCTTCAGGCAGTTTGAGCTCTATTTGAATGGAAAGTGACTTTACGTGTGATAATTCATGAGTATCTCGTGACGTTTGAAATCCAAACGCCATTAGAAGAGCTCTGGATCAAGGACGGCTCCCCTCTAGCTGCAAGCAAAATTTGAGAAGGACCTTTTCAGTTTTGTGGGACAATAAAAGAACAAAGAGTGGCAAGAAATAAGAGACAGAAATAGGACGACGCGAGAAGGTAAGTATTGTCTGGACGAGCTGTTAACCTCAATAAAAGGATGTTGCAAGTTCAGCTCCAAAGAACTCTGTCTCCTAAATGATTTGTGTGATTAATAGCGAAGAAGAGTTTTAAAGACTGTTGACCAACAATGAAAACCAACAAGGTGACCTGAGAAATTTCTGTCAGCTATCAGCCACCTTGGGTATTTTGTAAAGTTAATCCATGAAGACTCTGATAGAACTGTTCCCATACATTCATTTACAGTATGTGTACATGTATGGGGAATTCTGAACATGCAGTATGTTGGTATAGATGTATATCTTCGTTTATGGACGTGTGTGTAAATCATACATTTGCATAGAAGCATTAAACTCATATGTTTAACGCTGGTAACTTCAAAGACAAATGCCTCATTTTAGAAGAAGTGTTTGGTGTCTGCACTCAAGTGTAATAGCAATATAAAGGTAGGATCAAATGTTTTATTAAAATGTATCAATACTCAGTGGATTGTGTCCAGTTACCTCTTGTCTTTACTCGTCGTTGCCTCCGTATCTCTCCCTCTATCAGCGACCATAAAACGTCGCCACAGTCTCAAAGGTTTTGTTTTCACTCCGATGACCCCGTCGTGATTTCTGCTCTGTTGATTTGCAGCGAGCCGACCGGGGGCCCCCGACACTATCAGCTCTTGTCTTTTTTTATGGAGATACAAAGGCAAACGGCGACCGTTTCTCTGCATTCCTCAGAGCCATGAAGACAAACTGGTGTGCAGACGCAGCCATTTGTTTAACAATTATCAGGGGGAGGGATCAGATGAAGAGGGCAGACCTGGTAGCTCGGAGGCTTTTGAAGAAGAGGAGAAGGGTCAGAGTGTTGCTTCTTTTATTTTGTCTTTCTGTAATAAGATGTATTCAGGCTTCGGTATGAGTCCAGCGTACATAGACGTGGTTTAACCCTCTGTTGAGCATTTCATAGACATCCCAATAAGCTAAGTCTCAGCTGAATAGTAGTATTCCTCGTAGATGATTATGACGGGAAAAAACACAATGTGTAAACGTTAAACACTGATATGTTAACACGGATAGCCGTTCTCTCTGCAATAAAGGAGACAAGGGTTCTGTTAGAATGGACGTCAGATTGGCTGAAAAGTGTGGAAACTCCCACTCCATCCCATAAACCTGAACAGAACTGATAAGAGACTGTTTGTTATCGGGTAGAAGGATTCATAGCGGAGCAGTTGTACATGTTCTCCAATTATTAACAGAGTCTTAGCCCGAAGATATTCTGCTTGTTTACCACGTAAAAATATCATACAAAGACATTTAGAATCGTAGTTCATCGACTGGCTTCCTTTGAGGTCGCCGAGCCTCTTGTGTCACGTGTCTGCGGTCGTTAACCTAACTTCCAGGGCTGTTTTAAAAAATACTTGTAGGAAAAACACTAAATAAACACCCACGCCTTCTTATTGAAAATGGCAGGGTTTCACTTTAGCCGTCAGAAATTCATAATAATAATAATAATTGGAATGGTGGAGTCATAATGTTCTTTATTGTCCTTTGTCTCTCTGAAAAAGGAGGAAGAAGAGGTACTTGAGGGGCTCATTATAAAAGATTTATGATTTAATAATATATTTTTCTTAATTCAGAGGTTGGAAATTTAGGAGAATATTTTGTGCTTTTCTCCTATGTCTTGTGTCTCATGACCACCCTTCAGACTCGTGAGTAAAAGCATCCGTAAGCAACTTAAAAATGTTTGTATCAAAGCGGGTACCGCTGTGAAGGAAGCTGCAGCAGCATCGACCTCTCTCTCTCTCTCTCAGAGGTTGACAGCGAGAGAGATGAACAAGCAGGGGAAGTGATCAAGGGCACCTGAGGGTGCCGGCTGCCAGCAGCCCGGCGGCACAGCACAGGGCCGGTTTGTGTCCACGATAGGAGGACGGAAGGAAACAGAGAGGCTGTTTTGGTTTTGCTCAGTAAATACCCCAGACTCTAATTTCACCGAGCGCTCAGATTGCACCGATCTCAAAGCGATGTGAGTTCACCAGCAACGAGCCATGAGGCGACTGCACAAACACACACAAATACTTCCATAGACAAATGTACACACAGAGAATAGCCCAAAAAGTGCCAGTTATTTACTGCACATGACTACTTTTCCATCAGAATAACTCTGAACTCCTTTTTTTTATTTATGAAATAATAATCCTTAGTACCTTAGTACATGGATCCTTCTGCAGGGCATTAAAAGTGTTCTGTAATCGACAAAATAAGGTTCTCACATAGCAGCTCTAAGATGAGTCACTTCCAGGATGCCTTGTTGTATTTAACACTGCATGAACTCTGCATGAACTATCAAACTGACTTAGTTTAAGTCACTGATTACGTTCTCTCGCTGCATCGATGCAGAATAGTCATTTCCACACCTGTAGCATCCAGCCTAAATACCATTCATAAAAAAAAATTCTCCACTTGACCCTCTTGAGTTCTGGTTTCTTTCCATTGGCGTAGTTTTCATCCTGAGCGCCACGTTGAAAAAAAAAAATGAACGACAATTCATGTCCATAAACATGAAACCAATTTATTGAGCCGCCACAATACCAGGCTGAACAATTACCCCCTAACGTTTGTGTGTGAAGATATACCAGCAGATTATTGATGGAGGTGTGTGTGTGTGTGTGTGTGTGTGTGTGTGTGTGTGTGTGTGTGTGTGTGTGTGTGTGTGTGTGTGTGTGTGTGTGTGTGTGTGTGTGTGTGTGTGTGTGTGTGGCGCTGCAGAATACACGTGTTGAAACTGACCTTTTCTCTGCTGCTTTGTGCCTCCTGTTGAGCCGCTGGACTCGAGCTCCGGCACGTCAGCACCTTGTGAGGTCATTTGTCTTCAATCATCCCGTTCAGGACTCCACTGTGCCCTCTGGGTTCTGGTTTCTTTAGGGGGGAACCACTTCTCCTGATCCAGATACAGACTCAGGTTATGGAGTCAGTGGATTTAAGCTTCATGTATTTAGTGATTATTAGCCTTTTTCTTTTTCCTGTTTTTGATATCTGTAGAATCAATGTGCTCTGTGTTTTCTATGACTTCTTGATCAACGGTTCTCCCCGTCAGATAATCCGCCTGCATCATATCGCTTTCATAACTGGCCGCTCACTATCCTCACATTGTTTTCTCTCTTTGTTCGCCCTCATTTCCTTCTCATTCTCTTTATTTTTTGTTTGGCTCTCTTCATCCTCTCCTTATCCTCTCCTCTCTTCAGCGCTCCGTATCTGTCATTACTGTGACCATCAGATTATTTTTGTCTGGCACGTCTATTTTTACCAGACGCTGTTGAAGTTTCATTCAGACTTTGTTTTGGTTTTGTTCGCTGCTCTTTTTTTTTGGTCTTCTTCACACGTCAAACTGCTTCCATCGGCCACACCCACAGAGGGAACTCTCTCTGTGTGTGTGTGTGTGTGTGTGTGTGTGTGTGTGTGTGTGTGTGTGTGTGTGTGTGTGGTCTCTGCAGCACTGATTCTTAACGTAACGGCTGGTTCACCTCTAAAGAAATGACTCTCTGCATCACAGACTCTGAATGACACACACACACACACACACACACACACACACACACACACACACACACACACACACACACACACACACACACATACATACACATACCAGTTCATCAGGATTAAGATCAGATCTTCTTAAAGGAAGAGGAAAATACCTGCTGTTTATGTTCTCCTGAACTCCTCCCCCTTGTCTGGTCTTGTTGCTTAAAGGCCTTTCTCTCTATTGTGTCTTTCCACATGTTTGTCACCTGTCACAAGAGTAGTTGTGATCAGAGTTGATTGACAGTTGCGTCTCCCTGGTAACGGAAGCAAACAACAACTGTCTTCAGATTTTCGCTGGTTTGACGACAGCGAGAATAAAAAAACTAAACTACAGAACGGTTTTGTGCCGAATCGCCGGGTTTGTTTATGTCATACTCCATCGTTTATAATCTGAAGATGATAAAGACAACAAAAGTGGAATGAAAAAGTCTTCGTCAGCAATTCTTATGATTATTAGAATGCTGAATTACCTTTTTAAATCTATGATTCAATTACCCTCCCCCAAAAGGAATCTTGACAGTTTTTTGTTGTTTTTGTAGTATTATTGACTCTTTATGTAATCAGGCAGTAAACTCTTTTTTTTAAAGATTTTTCTAAATTTAAAAACATTGTTAAATCAGCCTCACAACTCATCAGCCAAACGATCGGCTGATGAGACATTCACACACAAATCAATGACACCAGTAGCTCTTTAATTCCAACCAAACCCAATAACAGTTCCCTGAGGATCTCCAATAGTGAGACAAGTTGCATGTGATCGGAGGTGATTTCCCTCCTGAGCTGTCGCTCTTCAGCCTCTACTTCTGGCTGCTTGTCAGGACACTGAGCTCCACTGGGAAGCAGGAATGTGAAATATGAAGGAGGAGGATGATGGAGGAGGAAGTCCTGGTACCAACTTCTCTAAAACTTTTCTTTGACCCTTTTCTTCATTGCTGTCGTTCTCCTTTAGTCCCCATCCCCTCACATGCAGTCCATATTTTTCTATGAACTGGTGGAACGGAGCCATGTCACATCCACCTTATCGCCATCCGCAGCCCATTAATCTCACTAAATAATTCCAGCGGTTAAACAAATATTCAATCTCCGTTGAACAAATACAGGAGCCGCCGCTGTGGATGTTTCCGTGTTTACCGACAGTGTCTCAAATCAACAAGTCAATCAAAACGTGTTTTTACCCAAAGTCACAGGATTTCAACATGAAATGCCATGGTGGATATTTTACACTTTGGTCGTTTCACTGCACAGCTGTGCTCACATTTTGGTTTCATTCTCAGGAAGAGCTTAGTTAAAAAAATACGACATTAAATAATTCATGCAGGGAGAAATTCAAGAGACCGACTCTGATGCGAACAGTGACGTAGAATAGAGTAGCGCTGACGCGTCAATATGAGCATTTATTGTCCCGCAAAACAATCTCTCGTGATTAATAATAATAATAATAACTTTATTTATATAGCACCTTTTTAAAACAAAGTTTACAAAGTGCTCTACAGAGAAGCAAAGCATATTCATACATAACTTAAACACCGGGAAACAAAAAAGGACCATACCGTAAAGGCAAATGGAATAGAAAACAAACAAATAAACAAACAAAAACAGGGGAACAAAATAACTGCATAAAAGATCATAAAAGGATGGCAAAGCAATTCTATAAAAACGTTTTAAGATGTGATTTAAAAGAAGTTATTGATTCTGCTTGTACATTGTTATTGAGATATAAAACCTTCATCAGGAGAGAAGATCCTCCTCTTGTAAAGCAAGAGGCATGGGGAGAAATGAAACTATTTTTACACTCAGTCTTAGGGAATTACCAATGAAGGGTCGTCATAAATAACCTTGTCTCTCCTTTTGTTCTTTTCCAGGTTCGATTAGATTTGGACAAATACCTCCCCCAGGTCAACAGTCCTCTCCTGAGCAACCTGATCGATTCCGTGGACAGAAAATACCGACGAGACAGCGCCTCTGTGGTCGACGACTTCTTCTCCGAGGACAAAAGCCCCGCGCCCTACAGCCTCAACATCAACTTCATCCTCCCCAACACCACCCACCTCCGCACGGGCCTCTACCGGCCCAACACCAGGACTCTCACGCCGCAGCAGATCAAGACAGAGCCCGGGCTGGAGGTGCCCTGCTCCATCTCCACCTCGGGCACCCAGGCCCTGCCGGACTTTACCTCCGTCTTCAGCATGCCGCCCGTCGTCAACAACATGTTCATCAAGCCGGACATGAGTTCCGGCGTGGTGGGGAGTGTCCCTGCAGGGTCCCAGCAGCAGCAGCAGCAGCAGCAGCAGCAGCAGAATATGGACACGGAGCTCCACATCGGACCCCCAGCCCCCCAGTCGCAGGTCTATCACATGCCCATCGCCGGCTGCGCCGACCTCACCATGACTCTGTCGCACGCCAGCCCGTCGGCACACGCCTCCACGAGCGGCAGGACCATGCTGAACCTCTGCAACGTCGCGTCGCCGACGACCAACGCCAACTACATGATGGAGCACCAGCTGGCGCAGCACCACGGGTACTACCAGGCCTCGCCCACCAATTCGTCCCAGCACACGGCGCCCCACAGCCTGCCGCCCTCGCCACCAAACTCTCAGCCGGGGAGCCCCGATGGTCAGGCGGAGCTGCTCCGGTTAGCGCCGCAACTGCAACTGCCGTACCAGCACCGTCTGGACGGGATAAAGGTGACGGGGTTGTCTCCGCACGCCATGCTGATGACACATGGACAGGGAGTCCTGACGGGTCCCAAATACAACAGGCGGAACAACCCAGAGCTGGAGAAGAGGAGGATCCACTTCTGTGATTACCCAGGTCGGTGTTTTATCTGCATTTCACTTTAGAATGTGTCACAGTAAAACCGTCGCCTCACAGCAAGATGGGCCTAGGGTTCGATTCCCGCGCTAGACGGGCCTTTTGTGTGGTGATTGCATTCTCTCCCCTCGTCAGCATGTTTGATATAAGAATAATTTTGCATACAGTTGGATGATAATCATCCCCTGGTCTTCTGCTTTTGTCGAGGATTTGACTGCTTTGTCTTGAAACTAAACAGATTTTTCTGCCAGTTTCTGCCCTGAATTTAAGGTATCTTACTTACTTCATCATTTGCACGCTGTATCATTGGCCAGTAACAAATGCACTCTCTGCAGAAGCTAATTGTGTGAGTTAAAAGTACCACTGCGCTCAAAGTTTAATCCGTTTGATTTTGTTTGTGAGTGAACTTTCAATGTCCAGCTGATGACATCAACTGAAATGGATGAAAGGGGCGTTTCGTGCACACAAACCCTTCTTGATTGTCTGGTTCTTACCTCTCACTGGGTAACTTGTGTTTGTGCTGAACTTAACCAACATGTTGGTGACATCACACTTTGCCTCTGCATTGTAGCCCGTACCTATGATCACATGCACGGCATACAAAACAATGTGCAATCCAATATCTGCCCTTGGCTTTATTAACAGTTTGCCACACAAATGAAAACATGTTTCAACCACTCCGACGAGTTGGTTTAAATGGCTCTCTACCGATGTGAATGTTGTGTAAATAAGCTCCACTCCCAAAGCAAAAGCACGGATGCAAATCTGTCAGTAAAACGAGAAACCAGGTTGCTGGCACACTTGATAACAAACTGCAAGAAGGAATGAGACCAATTATTTTTAAATGGTTCATCTGGGTTTTCTGTTTGTGTTCGTCCCCTAAAACAAAACAACTCTAGAAACAGCACATTTTACGTCATGACAAAGTACATTTTGTGTCCATTGAGCACATGTCAGCCAAGCTCACGATCTCTCTCTCTCTCTCTCTCTCTCTCTCTCTCTCTCTCTCTCTCTCTCTCTCTCTCTCTCTCTCTCTCTCTCTCTCTCTTTCTTTCTGTGGTTTCTTCTCAGGCTGCTCCAAAGTTTACACAAAGAGCTCTCATCTGAAGGCACACCAACGGACGCACACAGGTAAGAAAACACTTCTCCGTGGGTTTAATTTGAAGTAGTGTTTCTCTGCCATGACATATAACTGCTCTCTGCTGTCAGCTTTCTGACGGGTAAATCTGAAGGGTCAGTTCCAGCTACGACTTTTATGTACGTACAGCTCAGTCAGAGACTCTTCAGATGCCTTCGACCACAGTAACTTTCCCCCTGGAACTATAGGAACCTTTAGGGGAACTCATTGGGTTTCGACCGCAGGGATCGGGGTCTAAATAGGGCACATTATTTTACCCCCCAAAAGGCCCAGGTGGGAGGTAGTACTTTCCTAAAGGGGTGAATGAATCTTTGAGTTCCTTGAAAAGTAGTTCCTTGGACTAAAAGGTTAATATTAAGTTTAAAAGACTAAGTTTGAGAAAAGTTTGTATGATTTGATGTTATGGGTCAGCTGGTGGCTTCTGGTGGTCGAGCAGAAATTGAAGTAGCAGATACCAATCGGTTAATGCAAGCGCAACTGGCTAATTGTAATTATCACCAACATCTCCTGCAACAGGTGACTGGATTCTGATTGGAGATTCAGTCACTAACTGATAGCTATAGGATTGAAAATAGTAAATACAACTTGTGTACTATGTACAAATCTGTTCTCTCAGGTGCCGTGCAACCTGATGTGTGGTATTAGTACTTTTACTGTAACAAAGTATTTTCACTGTGAGCTAATAGTACTTTTACTCAATTAATGAGTCAATTATTCTTATCTTAAAATCACATTTTAAGTTCTGAGAATTGGCCAAGTGAAAGTTACGATGTCCCAGAAAATCCATTGTCTTGCGCGGGTTCTTTTCAAATTGTCCACAATGATGAGGATGCCGCCTTGTGAAATCCTATTTATTATCTAGTTCTATCTAAACTAATCCTTCAGCTTATTTATTTGTATTTTCCATATTTTGTCACATTGCTAGTTTCGATACACCCAGTAACTAAGACGGAACACAATGAAGAGTAAAAATAACACAGAAGCTGAAGAGTTTTCACATGCTCATACCTGTCGTCTGACTTCCCCAAAGGGAGGGAACAAAGAGGGAGGGAGGAGGGGAGGATGAAGGAAAGTGGGGGGAAGAGGAGGGAAGACGTGCTGGTAAAACGAAGGCCAAACCAGTTACTCCAGCTTTTCAGTCCCTTTTCTTGAGGGGGGTTTGCAGAATGGGGGAAGGTTGCCTTGTGTTTCCCTTCTGTAAGATGAAACCTGTGGACTCCCAGCACCGTCATACCTGGAGTTTGGAGATTTACTCATGCGATAAAAAGCCGCAGTGAGAAAACCGTGACGGAGAGAAAGACCGAGCATGTGAATGAACGGGCGGAGAGAAACCGGTCTTTCTGTTGTCGTTGATGAGATGAAACTTTATGGATGCCAGTGGGGAAGTTGGGCTGTTGCAGCAGGATATGAATAGACTGTAAAGTATGCAGTGAGAAGAGTAAACAAAAAGGGCAGGTTTCTAATGTTTAAGTCAAACAGCACACGGTCACACAGATTTGAATTATAATAATTCAAATGAAATTAAAACTCTGTGAAGCAGAGAGGAACACTTTGTCTTTAACATACCACGATAGTGGATTAATCTTTAAAAAAAAAAATTGGCACCTGGAGGAGTTTTTTTATTTATTAACCTGATATAAAATTAATCAAATTGTCCAGCTCTTCGTTTCCCCGATGGCACATGTTTGTGTTTCTTTATGCCGGGCTCGATGTTTCTTACTGACTGGGTGACCAACACATCATTCATATCAGTATGTGCAACAGTTTTAAGGAGATCAAATGCGTTATTGGTTACCAACTTTTTGGCCTTTTGATTCCTCAAAATGTTGACCGCAGGAAATTCCCCCCCGTTATTTTACTCAAAAGTCCCTGATCTGGGGGTGTACGTTGGTGTGGGGTTTGCAGCTCTGTAACTTTGCGATTGTAAACAGCAAAAATAAATGTATTTTAAGTGTGCAATAAAGCACACGACTGGAACACGACACTGTCTGTAGAGCATCGCCGTGTGTACAATCATGTGAATCCGAAACAGGCGACTAGTGCGACCGGGCAAAACCAGACTTGCCTCGTCTTGTTTTTTTTTATTCAGTTGATGATGACTCATCGTAAAGAAATATTGGGCTGACGGTTCCCAACTGCAGGAAATATTCTGTGCAAATCAAGCCAAGATGAATTATTCTGCATCCTCTGAACTGTGGAGGATCTCAAAACTCAGTCCTCAGCCTCCTTTTTATTTTCAATCTGTGTGCTTCCTCCAGAACAAATCCTAGCGTTTCTTCTCCACCTCAAAGGTCAATAGATATTACACATTATATTTATGACTGTAACTTGTAAAGTTATCCAGTCCTGCATCAACTTATAGTAGTGTTTTTTTCTTCTTTTTGTTCTCTGACTTTAGAAAGTTTTTCATGCTTTTATCTTTTCCAGAATTGATTAATGAAGCTCTCTGTTTGCCTACTTGAGTGGAAAAGCCTGCTCACACCTTCAACTCATACAGTCGTCTATCCAGCAAATACAAGAGATAACAAACCATAATCATAACACCAGAGAAGGAAATACAAATTAAAAAGAACTGAAAATCTTGCCGTTTGAGAAGCTGAAACCAGTAAATCTTCGCGGAAAAGAGGAAGTTTGTTGCTGTGGATCCACTAATGGGTAATTCTTTCGCTTTAGTGTGTCTATGTTTGCATGAATGTGCCAGAAGAAGTATTTCTACAGTTTATTCCTGTCGTCACTTTGACAGTAATTGTTATCTACACGTTGCATCAGCGTTCTGTCACTCTGTCATGCAGACAACCTGAAATGTGGTGGAGCATCAGCCCCCATTTACGTATGTTACGACTCACTGGAAGTGAGGTATTACTTTTCTTTCCTTAAGGCCATAGTATCAGGAAGTTCTCTCTCTCTCTCTCTGTCTGTTTCAGTGAGTATCACTTTCATTTTCTTCACCAAAGTTAACCTACTTTTTTAAATCACTGTCGAAGGAAGTCTTCTTTTCACAAGTTATTTTTACTAAGAAATCAAGTCGTGCTGACTGCAGGTTTGCTCCCGTTGTAGATACTGTATAACTATATAAATATATATAGATATATAGTTTCAAGCAGGTTAGGTCTACTGAAAAACTCTTGATTGGTTTAAATGTGTTTATCTATGTTGTTATCTGCATGAGACACAAGTTTAGAGCTCGATGTACTAGACTAGGTTGCTTCACAACTATTTACTTAGTAGTTAGAAGTACTTCTAAACTATCTTTTAATACTTTACTACTATTTTTTACTACTATACATTCTACCATATTTCTAATATATATTGATTTTATGCTACTTTTTACTTCACATCATTTCTTAATGATGCATTCATTAAATTCAAATTGACTTTTCAGATTTTAATTGTACATATGAGGAGATTATGAAATATGATTCACTACTTTACCCTTAAACTAACCAGTCATGTATAAACAAATTCAAGCATTATTAATGCATGAAAGGGGTGCCTTTGATTGTCGTGTAACGGTACGGCCGATCTCCCTCCAGCCAGCTGCCACATGTTTAGGTTTTGAGGCGGTATAATATATAGATATAAATCATCCTTCCTCCTTTCTTTGGAAAGCCAGCGACGGGAATAAATAGAAACAGGACGTTGGACAAAAGTTCAACTCAAAGCGGTCTCTCAGTTATGGACAAAATGCCATTTTTGAATAGTTCGAACCTAATGTGTAATTTTTATGGTAATATTCCAATGTCATTTTAACAGCCTGCAGGCGGGTCTTCTTGCTACGGGATTTCATTTGCATCGTGTGACTTTGTCGCTAACGGCTAAAAGTTTACGGGCGGGACTCGCTCTTGTGTGTGACGGTTGGGCATGAATACAGGAAATGGCTTCATCAAGGCATGAACCATCTGTTGAGGTGCATGTTGTGGGAGTCCATCGTTATCTGTGGCCATTGACTGCCCATCTTGCCCCTCCCACCAGTACGGAGGGGGGTCAACCTTGACCGTGGACTCGGCAGCTATTTGAGCTCTGCACTTCGACTTTTGTGATTGTGATTGTGTGTGTGTGTGTGTGTGTGTGTGTGTGTGTGTGTGTGTGTGTGTGTGTGTGTGTGTGTGTGTGTGTGTGTGTGTGTGTGTGTGTGTACACATGTAAAGAGTGGAGTGCTATCAGCCTGATTAGGGAACCCTCCAGCCCTCTTCACAAATACTAACTGAGCTGATAAAGCTAAGAGGCCCACAAAGAGTTTATGGGCGTCCCGGAGAGCCGCAGGTTGTTTGCTCTTTGACTCAGTAAAAACAGGCTGAGATGATTGTAAAATGTTATTATCATACTCTCGATGTATTAAAGGAGCCTGTGAGTGGTCAAGTGTGGTTTGACGTAGAAGAAATATGTTTGCATGTGGTTGCAAAGATCTGGGTATTTTATATTGAAAGGTTATTTCACTGGGATTTTGTCAGTTGCATTTAGGAAATTGAATAAAGTTTAATGGGGTCAGTCTGAGTAAGACCATAAATTAACTTAAGATTGGAGGTATAGAGTTGTGTATTGCGTATCATGACTTGGGTTACAAAACAATATATTGCGATATTGTAAGCCAATATTTTGTTATTTAAAAAAAATCTAATTTAAGGAAAACTGTCATGTGGTGGTGAACGAGCCACCACAGTATATAATCACAACATTCATCAACTACATCAGCTTCTTTTTGTAAAGGAATACACGTTTTACTTGCAGGATTCTTTCGGCAAACAAATTAAGTAAATTAAAAAAAGATTGTATATATTTCATAGCTATTGATTCAAAATCAATTTGGTGTTTTTGAGAATCGATACAGTCTCACAAAACATAACATCATGATACTCAAGTGTAACGATATTTTCCTATACCCCTAATTAAAAGGTGCCCTATCCAAGCAAATGCGGTGGAAGAATAAAGACGAACAGCACTTACTTTTCTCCATGTTTTTTATTTATTTTAGCTTGATTCAAACTTTATTTTGTCTTTTACTTTAAAGTGTTAGCTGCAGAGATAAATCTTCAATTATCAGAGGAGCAGTTACACATTTGTCATGCAGCAGAGTGGCTCAAAGCCCCTGTTGAAATAGATTAATATATATATTCCTACAGAAGTCACGTCAGCGTGTAACAAAAGCCTTTTATTGTCCCACAATGATGGATGTGCTGTTACACTCAATGTACTGTTTAAAAGTGTGTGTTTTGTTGTGTTTGTGTGTGTGAGAGAGACTCAGTGTTTGTCCATTATAGGTCATGACGTATTCAATAACTCATTAGTGTTTATGTGCGTTTGTGTTTGAGAAAGAAAGAAAGAAAGAAAGAAAGAAAGAGAGATCATAATTGACCGTTTTTAATCATCCACCTGATCAAACAGCTGCTGTCTTTTAAAGGCTTTTGAGCGTCAATGCCTTTGAGTTTCAGGGGAGACGTTAAAGGACCGGCAGACACCAAAATCACCCACCTGTGTTAGTTAAGACTAATTCATCCATAAGAGGCTGAAAAAGTGGGAGAATAGAAAGATGCATCGCTAAAAATACTGCAGCCAGCTGAGACATTTCAAAAGACAAACCATGTTCCACCAATGCTTTAGTAATTGTTCTCCTTTAGAATAAAGGAAAATGCGAGCGTGGATGGATGGGTGAGGGGTAGGTTTTTTTTCACCTGACCTTCTGGCAGCTTGTTTAGGAATATATACCACTCAAGTGTGTTTGTTCTGTGTGTGTGTGTGTGTGTGTGTGTGTGTGTGTGTGTGTGTGTGTGTGTGTGTGTGTGTGTGTGTGTGTGTGTGTGTGTGTGTGTCGTGTTTCACCAGCCCGCTGTGATAATAGTCTGCGCTTTTGACCCCGACAGCGCAGCAATAGAGCAAAGCCAAACACACCTGCGGCTCGAGAGCCTCGGCCTTTTTATATGGAGACATTTGTACACTCCACCTCTACAGACACACACACACACACACACACACACACACACACACACACACACACACACACACACACACAGACAGACATCGAGAGCGATTAACTGTAGAAACAGGATATCGTCCTGATAGCCTCGGATGTTTGCGGTTTAGCAGCTTGTTGGATTCAAAAAGGCTTCTGCCGTGTTTAGAATCACTTTAAAATGATTGTTGGACTATTAAGGATGGGATGTTTTAGAAAGAAAACAAGTTTCACGCAAAAAACACCCCCTACTATCCTTATTTTATATTCTTCCTATCAGCTGACCCCTCCTGTGCTCTTTGGACCCCCATTGCTCCGCTAATGGCTGTCACTGGGTGATTGATGGTCAATAGCGGAGGCTATCTAATCAGCACTAACGAGGTCCACGCCGCTAACGAGCGCTTGATGACCCAAACAGCCGAACTCCCTCGACACCGGCTGATGAAAGAGTTTCCTTCTGGGACCTTTCAGCCACTTAGAGATCACGTTTTGTGGCAATAATGTGAGGAACTCCAGGAAAACAAAAAGACACATAAAATGATCAATTAAAACATTATAGGCTTCTACAACAAGTTTTCTGTCAGACTAGTGGAAAGATGTATTACTTTATATGTATGCGTCTGTAGATTTCTCCTAAATTCACCAAAGGTTACCGTTTGAAAATGTCTCATTTGCATATTCAGACATGAAATTTCAGAAAATATAATCCTCTTAAAGTCAGTAATGAACTGGTGAAGTGTCATGGTGATATCTATTAGTTTTTTTTTTTTAATTATATTTACCTGTAAGAATTTAACTAAACGTCTCCTTAAAGTCCGTTTTCTCTCAGTGAGTTTGTTCTCAGACTCTGATCCAGAAATCTCCACTTCAGCAGCTCTTACATCCACCAAACTTTACACTTTCATTCCTAAATATATTCTGAAGGTTTCTACAGAGGGGTTTGTTCACATAGCATTTATAGCCTCATTTATACAATATTTATAACTAAAAACATGGAGAAAATGTATGTTTTTTGTCTGTCGACAGTATTTTCTGATTTCTGGAGTGAAACAAAGAGATATCCAAAACAAAACAAATATATCAATTTTAGCCCTTTAACTTTAAGATGACATGTTATTAAAAACACTCACAGCATTTCATACTTTATTGTGAAGTGAACTCACACATGAAAGTGTGGAACCACAGTTGAAGGGGCTTTATTGTTGAGTTATCTCCTCCTCCGTGTTGTTTCTGCTCATTCCTTTCATTGATTCTCTGACATCCATTTTCACCTCGGCTATGAAAGATGACTTTTTTCCCCCGTTGTGTGCACACCAGCCTATTCAGCAGAGCTTTTTATTCTCTTTGTTGATGATTAGCTCACTGTGTGGCAACCGCAGAGAAATGTCAACGATTGGGTGGGGTGGGATAAGTGTTGTGTTAAGATCTTGGCTCGTTGTTACAGGTTCTTTTTTATCCACAACTGCCTTATAACTACAAAGAAGTGCTTTATCAGTGCATTTGCTTTTTTTTCAGTGTTTTTAAATTGTCGTACGTTCATTGTTTACGTCCATGTTTGAGATTGCGTGAGACTCCTCTCACACTTTACTCTCTGTGGCCTGGAGTTTCAATTCAGTTTATTTTATATAGCCCAACATCACAAATACAAGTTTGCCTCGGAGGGCTTTACAATCTGTACACATAACATCCCTGTCCCGGGACCTCACATCGGATCAGGAAAAACTCCCCTAAAAAGATAGTAAATACAATAAAAGTCCTGCATCTCTATCGAAACAGCACAATCATGGCAATAAGTAGAGAGAACTCAAAATATGTCGTTTGTGCACAATAACACAATTATAATCTTACCATTTTTTTTTAACGCAATTTTAAATGAGACATCTAGAATATAATATCACAATTTTAAGCTTAGTTTCGGTTACTTTTTCTGATGTATGTCGCACATGATGTGTTCATGGAACGTTGGAAAGATGAAAATCAGAGAATAATTACTTTTTTTTTTACAGCTTCTGATAAAGATAAAAGGTTTAGTTTTGGTGGTTGTTTAGAGAAAATTTGTTTTTTAATCGCGCCGACGTGTTTTCAGAGTCCAGAGGGTTTAAAAAAAAGGAAGAATAAGAAGCAAAAATAACGGGGGACTTTTATTGTAAATATATAGGTTATAGGAAATGAAATGGGACAAAAAATATATACGGTTCACCTGCTGAAATTCTTTAAATGATACTTAAAATGTAAGTGCTTTCTTCCTCCCACTTTTATTTATTTTAGTTTTAAAAGAGACGTTTTCTGTTTAGTTTTTTTATGTCAGCTACATAGTCTGTATGAAATGCGCCATACAAATAAATATTAAATAAATTAAAAAATTCTATCCAAACAGACAGGTTGCATTGAAGTGTGGACAGGAACAGACCGGTTGGAGAAGAATCCGCTACACGTCAGCGATTACTTGTTATTTTAATGTTTTCTTGCATTAACACGGTTACTGTTCTCAAATCTTACATATAAACATGCATTTAACGTTCTCAAGTTCTCAAAGG
The DNA here is from genome assembly GCA_038501785.1 of Myoxocephalus aenaeus. NCBI lineage: Eukaryota > Metazoa > Chordata > Actinopteri > Perciformes > Cottidae > Myoxocephalus > Myoxocephalus aenaeus. The sequence continues at coordinate 933,420 of JBAMJR010000144.1, read as the reverse complement.
AGCTCCGATTCGTCTGTGTTGCCGTGCAGTGATGTATGTTGGACAGTTATGTTATGTGGGACGGCTGTCCAACTTCCAACGAAGGTTTTTAGGTTTATTTTCGCAATGAAAGTACTTGTTTTAGACCACAAAAGTACTTTGTCTAGGCAACGAAATACTTGGTTTAGGAAACACAATTACTTGGTTTAGGCAACGAAAGTACTTGGTTTAGGTTTAGGTTACAAAAGTACTTTTTTAGGGTTTAGGTAATAAAAGTACTTTGTTTGGTTTAGGCAACAATAGTACTTGGTTAGGTAAAGGTAATACATGTACTTGGTTATGTTTAGGCAACAATAGTACTTGGCTATGTTTAGGTAACAAAGGTACTTTGTTTGACAGGGTCATGTGATTTTGTGTTCCCATAACAACCTTTCCAAGAGGTTGTGACAGATCTGAAGAAAATGCTAAATTTAAAAAGCTTGTTTTTCATTGTTAATATTTACCCATTTTAAGAATTATAATGCTTAATTAACATGTCCTTTAATGTATTGAACCTGCTGTGAGCACATTTCTTGAAGAAACTGATACGTCAATAACCTAAAACCTTCACGAAGAACCCAGTGTGACATATATGCACAATACGAAAAATAATTATGATCTGCTCAGTTAATTTGTCTGATTCAATAATATTTAGCTAACATATTTTATATTGTTCAATCCAAAGCATATAAAAAAAAATAAAAACCGAAAAATTATGTTATAATTGTGTAATTATATGTGAGACTATTTTGAAAACAATGTCAGAAAGGTGTTCTATGTGGTCTATTTAGTCTGTATTATGTCCCCCATAATTTTCCTTGAAGGAGAAATGGGTCCGGGTTCTTATGGGTTAAGGTAACAATAGTACTTGGCTATGTTTAGGTAACAAAGGTACTTGGTTTGGTTAAGGCAGGGGTCGGCAACCTGCGGCTCCGGCGCCGCATGCGGCTCTTTAGCCCCTCTGTTGCGGCTCCCTGAGGCTTTGGCAAAAACAAAACAAACGTTTTTATTTTATTCTTCTTCTTTTTTTTGCCCAGTGGAAAATGTTCAACGGGAATTCCTTTTATCTTGAAGTTTGAGGTGATATTGGGTCACTGAAAATAAAAATAAATGTTTAAATATTTCTTTAACTAAAATGTGCATCACATCCTGTCACGTCGCTGTCAAGCAGCTTCCCCTGCAGGTGGCTCATCGTGATTTGCCGAGCTCCGCCCTTGCTAAACTATTAACGGATAAATAAAAAATAAAAAAAGTCGCGGCGAAAAGTAGTTTAATTCTGCGTGGACGTATTAATTTGCTTTCACTGCCAACGATGCTGGCTGACCTGTATGCTTGATATATGGGCGAGAAATTTGCAAACAACAAAACATTTAATGTTGAAAGACTTTTCCAGAACAAACACACAGCATTTCCTGAAAAGTATCAAGCTGCAGATGAGCGAAGATGAGCGATTTCTCAACTGCTGCAGCAAACTGAGCAAAGTAGATATACTTTCAGGAAGTGGATCACATCTCCAAACTCCACTACTGCTGCTAGTTGTGTGGCAGCTCATGAGACAGTGAGGCGTCCGCTAGTAAAAACTGATCCGTCCTCCGTTTGCGGTGCTCTAAGTCCGGCGTAGTGAGGACGCTCAGTGTAAACATAGCAAAAGATATGCGTTTTAAAATAGACACCTCATGTGAGGAGGACAGGGATCAAACCTGCTTCCTTGTGGTTACAGGACGAACACTCTACCATATTAGCCACAAATATTGATAGGACACAAGTTCTGCATAGATGTCTTTTGAATGGACCTGAATGTAGGCCGACACATGACTATTTTTTTTCTCCTCTTCATAAGAGTTTGATAGTTATAAACAGGTAAAATAGCAATACAATGTCAAAAAATGTCTTTATTCTTGTTCTATAATTTCATAAATACAATAAACTATAGTTTTTTGTACACATAATATGACTATACAGTATATACAACTTCATAAGCTGTGATATCAAATAGCTTTTGCGGCTCCAGACACTTTTTTTTGGGTGGAAAAAATTGGATAGGAAAGGTTCCTGACCCCTGGGTTAAGGTAATAAAGGTACCAGGTTAGGTTTTGGTAAACATCAAGGTTTTGGTTAAAGCAAGTTCATTTGTTATGTAAAATAAGAAAACAAGTACTTGATTTAGGTTTAGGTTACAAAAGTACTTTGTTTGGTTTAGGCAACAAAAGTACTTGGTTATGTTTAAGCAACAAAAAGTACTTGGTTAGGTAAAGGTAATAAATGTACTTGGTTATGTTTAGGCAACAATAGTACTTGGCTATGTTTAGGTAATAAAGGTACTTGGTTTGGTTAAGGTAACAAAGGTAACAGGTTAGGTTTTGGTAAACATCACGGTTTTGGTTAAAGCAAGTTCATTTGTTATGTAAAATAAGACAAAGCTGACTCGGTTTCACACAGACACAAACATCGGTCTGCTGGGTGATTGTCTGTGTTTGTTATGGTACAAGTTGCCAATGCCCTGTCCTCTCCTCTCTCCTGCAGGTGAAAAGCCGTACCGCTGCACATGGGAGAGCTGCGACTGGCGCTTCGCCCGATCGGACGAGCTCACCAGACACTACCGGAAACACACCGGAGCCAAACCCTTCAAGTGCATCGCCTGCAGCCGCTGCTTCTCGCGCTCCGACCACCTGGCCCTGCACATGAAGCGCCACCAAAACTAACCGCCACACGATCGCGCAACACGCTAACAGAGCGCCGTCCAGACATGACGGCCACCTGAACTTAACTCACGGTACCAAAATCATCCCTGTGCACCCTGTGTTTTACTCCGGCGCTCCATGCTAACATGAAAAGAGTGATAGTAGACGGCTAACGGTGTACTCAGTCAAAGAAAAGTTTTTTTTAAGAATCTTAACATCTGTTGTGGACATTCCAGCACATGAAACGGCACAATCATGAATAGAAGTGGAGAGAACGTAAGCAATATTGTGCAGTAAGACAGTTTTCCCATGCCATAATTTTTTTTTTTTAGAATAGATTTTTAACAAATTGGAATCCAACATTGTTTTTGTGTTACCAATATTGGAGAAAAAAAAGAGGCCCCGGGTTTTTACAACCTCTACGTGTCCTCACCTGTCTGCTCGGCATTCGACAGCCTGCACTTCAGTCCCAGAAGTTTAGCTCAGAATTAGTATTATTTTTATTTTTTTACAAGATCTGGTTCAAGCAACAGTTTCTTTTGGGTCAAAATTTTAAATGAAACATTTCGATCAAATGTCCCACCCTTTTGCAATTATGAGTTATTATTCAAGGAATCCTTTGATGGCCGTCTGCTATCAGTCAGTTTGCTCGTCTTAACACCAGAGCTAATGATCCACTAAGGACTCAGAGATGATTTTGGTGTCTGGTCTCATCACTAAACAGTTGAAAAACATGCACTGGTCCAACTCGTAAAAACACACTTTCACACACACTCGACATGCAATACTTTCTACCAATATGGGTCATCAGGACTGTGGCGTCAGCCTCCTTCTGATCACATCGTGCATCATCATCATCATCATCATCATCATCATCATCATCACCACTGCCACCATCTTTTATCATGACGTATGAACTTTCAAAGAGGGGTGGAGATGTACGTCCCTCCATCCTGCCGTTGTAAATACCTGTTTATAAACGTGTGCATATGTGTGTCTGAGAATATAACGAATGTAATGAGATTTATACTTGACAACCTTTTTTTTTATTTTTATTTTTTTTATTTTACATCAAATGTTAATATTAGTAATATTCCATGTTGAATTTCCCTGAAACAAATAATCGACACAATCAGAAAACTCTCCGTGGAAAAGTTAATAATCGCCTAGTCGTGCTTGTTTCGGCACAGGTAATACCTGTCGAGCGGAGGGATTCGCCAATGTTTGTATCCATGACACTACCTGTTGCCACGGCGACCAAGCTCCTCTGACAGTTTGCGGTTTTGCTCAGCGTTTCTATTCAGCGCCGGGGTTTTATATTTTTTCCGGGTTTTTTTCCTCCTCATTTGTTCAACACTTCAACTGGAGAAAGACATAGACGGGTGGATTAGCCTATTATGTAATCGTGATGGATTTTAATGTGCAGTGCGGCTGCTAAATTACACTCTCACTGATCGCCTGCAGGCTGCTTGGATGGCAGATTAACGATCACCTCATCGCATGACATCCAGCGGCAGTTGTGGCTCCTGCATTCTTCCCCGTGTTAAAAACACTGCAAAAAATCTTTGCAGGAATTACAAGATTGTTTTTGCATGGTACAAATCAAGAGTCAATGTCTGCATCGTTGTTCTCCCTCGGCCAACCTTTTCTCTTTTTGCTCGAATTACATAAACCAATGCAAAACGTGACAATCTTCCAGCAACTTTAAAACGTCTTCCGGTGGAGCTTGAACGATCATCAATGAACAAAAATCCAGAACGTGCCCTCGTTCAGAAGCAGAGAAATATACTTCATATATTTGAAGATATTTTATTATGAACCCACATCTGATCTCACCTTTTTCTTCACTGTTTCTATCACTTTGCAAGAATGTGTGTGTGTGTGTGTGTGTGTGTGTGTGTGTGTGTGTGTGTGTGTGTGTGTGTGTGTGTGTGTGTGTGTGTGTGTGTGTGTGTGTGTGTGTTAATGTCATGTCTAGAAATGTGTTTCAACACTATGATTGTTTTAGTGTTTTCTTCCCAAAGAAACAAGTTCTCCCATATCTCTTTCTCTCAAGGAGACCACCCACTGTGTACATAACTGCAGTTTTAGTTTTAAGACTTTGTAAATATTTTTGGGGTTTTTATTCCCTATTATAATATTAATATTTCTTTTCTTTTTTAACTAATGGAATTTTAGATTGGTTGTATGTGAATGCTCGTTTAATTTAGTTTTGATACCCGTGTGTAAGAGAATGTATCAGTTTTGTGTACAAATTGTTAAGAACAACAATGCTTTTGTTTTCAGTTTTGTGCAATGAAATAATAAAAAGGATTCATAAAATAACAGCACATTGTTTTCTTCTTTCGTTGGTCTTTGAGCATGCAACTATCACATACTGTGGAAGGGGTTACGTACAAAGATGTATGAAAGTTTTAGCGTCTTTCAGCCCGCACATTACATTATATTACATTTCATTTAGCTGACGCTTTTATCCAAAGCGACTTACAATAAGTGCAATTCGACCATGAGTACAAATTCAGAACAACAAGAATCAAGAAAGTATAATTTCTTCAATAAAGTTAAACTACAAAGTGCTATCAGTAAGTGTCATTTAAGAGCTACTAAAGTGCTACTACGGCGCAACCTTCCTTATTCAAGGTGTAGTCGAAAAAGATGTGTTTTTAGTTTGCGACGGAAGATGTAGAGACTTTCTGCTGTCCTGATGTCAATGGGGAGCTCATTCCACCATTGAGGAGCCAGGACAGCAAACAGTCGTGACTTTGTTGAGTGTTTTGCTCGCAGTGACGGAGCTACGAGCCGATTGGCAGAAGCCGAGCGGAGCGAACGAGCTGGGGTGTACGGTTTTACATGTTCTGTTCTAATTCACTCTCATGGCTCTCATAAACACGTATGCTTCCTTGCCTTCCTGATATTTTTTTTAGTACACATAATGGGAATATTCGGAAAGACGGTGACAGCAGAAACAGTCATGTGACTTAAATGTTCACCTATACGTCAGAACAAAACCGTATCTCATTTAGCCGTCAGTAGTTTTTTCACAAAAGTCCAAAACACCTCAAGCGAGCATAAAAGCATCTTTTTTGGTGAATGAGGAAGTTCTATTGAATTTTGTCGTCTCCATACAGCTTTTGTCACGCGATATGGAAACACAGCTACTGTCACATGTGTGTGTTAGAATCTTTGGCATTGATTTATTGGCGTCAGTTTTTAATTGTGTGAGATGAGTCACACGTTTGCTAAAGATTTGATTCTCTGTGATTTATTTAAAAAAAAAAAAATTGCCTAACTGCGATAACATCTTATCTGTGAGGAGATAATAGATTGGGTCAAACATTAAAAAGAGGATATTGACAGTTTCTTGACAAAAAGACAGAGAGGAAGCGGAGTTAATCATTGCCCTGCATTGACTGTTTTAACACCCGTGATGGCCCAGCAGGTCGGAGGTACCTGAATATGTTTGCATGAGGTGGCAGGTGAAAGGTAACCCCGCCGGCGGGGCAGTGCCGCTGGGGCTGCGTGACACAAAAGAAGCTGGCGGTTTGACGGCGGCAGGGGGAAGAATAAGTCTGCGTATAAAAGACATAAAGGCAGAAAGGGTGGAGTCCACCGCTGTATTTGCTGGCAGCGAAAGTAATCATTATGTTTGTGCCAAGATGTGTTCATCAGGGAGCCTCAGAGGTTTTCCTCATTCTCTGGGACAACGCCCTTAATGTTGACACGTAATGTGCTCTGCATGTGTATGCAAGAGTGTTAGTCTCCTTTCTCTGCACGTCATGAACTAAGAAACGTGTTTGATGCAAATGACGTTGATTCGGCTTGTGTGTTCTTTTCTGCCGGCCATCATTACAAATATAGGTTTTGATTTTTTTTATTCTATTTCATCACTGAATTCATTTTTGAGAATCTTCAGAGAAATCCACTTTGTAGATTTCCAATATTGGCAGTTTTATGAAAATGTATGGCGAATTCAAAATGTTCTCCAACGTTTTAGACGTCATAGACGAGAGGTTTTTATTCCCATGTTTAAATGTTTAAATATCCCAATAAAGTCAACAACTTATCGGGTGGATTGCAATGAAACTGTACAGACTGTCAATGTTGCAATGTAAAGCATTGAAAAGAGCAGATCAGTGTTTTGCACATGTGCAACCTGTCTTTATTTACGCAGATGCGATGTTGGCAACAGCCGTGTTACATGCTGTTCCCCTGCAGGTAGCCAGATGACTCACCGGTTAATCTACCATCAGTTGCCTTTTCATTTGCTGCTCAGGTACATTTCTTTGGCTTCCGTCTCCTGTGCGTTCACCTGAGGGCCTGGTGAAGCTCGTTGCTCATTCCACAGTCGCAGCAGTAAAACTCCTGTTAAAACTTGTCTTGAGAATTCTGCAGCGGTGCCTGAAATCCTCTCTGTGGACCTAAATATCTCTCCGGGAAACAGGCACTGACAAATAAAGATCGGTGTGGATTGTCATTGAATAGTTGATACAAAGGTTGAAAAAAAACACTTGAAGTTGTCCAGAAATAATACCTGCATCGTTTTAGAGCTGTTAGTTTCCATTTTTCAAGTCATGACCATAGAATTAGACAGTTCGGAGCAAAGAAAGCAGACACAGCTCCGGCAACGGATGGTTAGCGAGCTAGTTCGGTAACGAGCTTGTCCTAAGGCGGAGGCACCGCTGGTAACGAGCCCACTGTTACGGCTCATTTTCTGTAACCAATGTAGCATTAAAGCATGGGGGAGTTAGAAAGCTAGCTAGCTCGCCTGCTGTCCGCTAGTTGGCTTGCTAGCTTGCTAATTCCACCATGCTTTAATGCTGCACTGGTTACAGAATATGGGCCAAACAAAGTTATCACTCATCTGTAGATAGCAATGATCTTTCCTACGCTTTGATGAGAATGTTTGGATGAAGAAGTAAGAACTAATTTACTCCTGCTATTTAAAAAAAAGACAATAACAATTAGATAATTAATTGTGCAACAGTAACTTTGATACAGCATGACGATTTATTGGTCTTGGTCCTGCAGACTAGACTCGATCGGGAGTCCTTCATCTCTTGACCCAGTTTTACACAAAAGTGAACAGAAGTTTTAACCCCAAACTGTTCTTTTTGTCTTTTGACATGTCTGGATGCCTCTTTATCTCTACACATATACATTGTCTGATGCACAAACTATTTTATTTGTATTTTCTCCCGAAAATGAGAATTGTGTTTTTTCAAAACTAAAACTGTGCTATCTCTTCATCCACAGGGTCAATTTAATTAATTTAAATTGCTAAAGTACCGTAACTCTTGTGAGAAGAGGCGTGTGGTTTTACATTTTTAAAAAGATCGTTAAGCTCCTTAATATGCCTAAGTGATTATAACGTTTCACTAAAACATTCATAAGTCCCCCTTTCAACGGCGATTTCAATCAAAGACCAGTATTAGTGTCTCCAAATTGCGAAGCAAGACCAGAAGTTTTCTTTCGTTTTTTTGGGGCGTTAAGAGATCCTGCGATCTCATTGGTCCTCAGACTCTTCTAAAAGCGCGTCAGACGGCACATGTGGAAGTAGGGGGTCATTTTGGTATCCAGTGTGTTATGGTGCGAGCAAGGATCAGGTCAAAGTAGGTCATCTAATAAGGGGTGGAACTGGAGCAAGTGAAAACAAATTAAAGGAATTCAGTTTAACTGACTCGGTTTGATCCGGTTCGTGGAGGAGGCTTCAGGACGAACGATATGAGTGTCAGAATAAGTAGCAGACGAGTTCACATGAAGAAAACCTTCTGGCTGAGTCGACCCTCTCTGGACACGTGTCACTCCTGAAGAGCCTGGAGGCCGAGTGGAGGCTCGTCAGAGAGGATCCAGAACAGCTGGTACGACCGACTGAGACAAGTTTGTGTCAGTCAGTCGGCTCCTCTTCTCGCCGCTGTCCTCCACATGTTTGGTTTCAGATGAGTTGGATCTGATTTTCTTTCATCATTTGAAATGAATCCTCTTCACGTCCCAACTTTTTTGTGAATTTGTTGAGAAAATAAAACAGTTTGACAAAAGTCCCAAATAATCGAGCCAGCCCAAACACACACACTGTTTTTGTGATCTATCGGAAAAGTTTTTCAATTTCTCGTGACACTTTTATTTTACGGTGTTTTACTGTAATTATTTATTTCATAAAAAAATGTCCTGAAAAGAACTGTTGCTAATAAAAGGGGAAATAGAGGCAGTGTTCGGTTGGTGTACCGATTTAGTTTACTTCTAACCTTGTAACCTCTTTTATATTCCTTTTTTTATTAAGCCTTTATTTAAACAGGTTTGTCCCGTTGAGATCAAAGATCTCTCTTTGGTCCTCACCAAAAACAATGAACATGAACAATGAACATAACATGTTTTACAATTGAGAAACATTAGATCAGTTTGTAGTTTGTTACATGCAGAAATATATATATAAAAAAAATAGAATATCCATATACAAATGCATTGTTATTACCCCCAGGGACGATACAAATGGACACACAAAATCAAAACAAAAGATGTGGTCCATTTTAAAAACAATATTAAGACTAAAAAAGAAAGTATCTTGTAAGTGCAGTAAATCTAAAAGCTTTCTTTCCCGGTTCAGTTCGGATTTCAGAACCAACAAAATGCAAAATGTTATGTGAACAGAGAATTGTAATTTCCATAATTTAAATTTAAAGAAAATAAGTAGGTTTGAATTTTTTTTTTACTGAGTAGTTCAGTAGTCCAGTTGAGACGGATGCTTGTGTGAATGTTGTGACAGTTCCAACCGGCTCGGGACATTCAACATACTGGTTTTCAATCTTCAAGATCTTCAAGATACTGACGGACAACATCACATGACATGTTTGGAAAAGGGAGTCCTCGGTGTCAGTCATCCGCAAGAAACCTCCTCACCGCTTTGTTGTTTTCTTGGAACACTTGTGCAGAGACTTCAGAAGCGACAGCAGAAAACAGAAACATGGGACAACAAGAGTATGCATTCAAGGTGAGGATCCCTTCATCGACGTGGTCGGACCGGTACGGCTGCAGAGTTTAGGCGTTGTTATTTAGTTTTTTCATAACCGTTTATATTTACGACACAGTGCTGCTGACAAAAGCGGCCGGCAGAACATGCCATGCCCAACTCGCATGTGAGTAGATGGAAAAGGGAAAGCAGCCAACAGAGCTGTCAAAACAACACTCAGCGCCTGCAGAGCTGCTCGGACAAGACCAACCAAACCCACAGAGTGTTGTAGGGTGATATTGAACACCCGGTTTGGCCCTTCAGCTCTGCCGTCAGACACGTTCCTGTGCTTTATTTTACTTTTGCAAAAATCACTTTACCGGCGGTGTTTCCATCCGTGTTGCACGTTGGGAAGCGTTGCATTAGAAAAGCTGTATGGGAATGGCAATATAAGATTTAAAAAAACGTCCTCAATGACACAAAAGTTGTTTCAGTCGCTTGAGGTGTTTTTACTTCCTCGCTGAATAATTTCCACCAACATTGAACTCACATGTCTGATCAGCTGATTCTGGTCGGCGTCTTCCTGGATTCATAATTGTATTTGTCTCCAGACGACATGAAACCTGATCAACACTAGCTGACATAAAAGAACAATTCAAACTGTTTTTCTCTCGTCGATGGTTTGATGTTCAAGGCGACTTGTTGGCCCAATCCCAACCTCCATACTCTTAGAGGTGCGTTCCCTTCAAGTCCGTTGAGTGTTTGAGTCTCTCGCAGACATTTTGAGACCTTTCGTGAACCCTTTACGTAAGTCAGCATTTCTGCAGACTTTGCAAACCAAAGGGAATTACCCACAATTCATAGCAATGTGACGTTAAACATGAGGGGGTTACGAGTGGAAGCATGGTGACGTAAAGAGGAAGGATGGCTCTAATTAAATTAAATTTACACAAAAAAATGAAGGATAAAAGATGGAACAAAAAAAACATGAAATTAGAGACAATATTACAGATTTGTTTATGTTATTGAAGCTGTTTTTACACAAACGAGTCAGTTGATTATTTGACAAGAGCCTGGAAGAGTCGGGGAGTAAAAAATATCAAATAAATACTCACAATTGTACGAAACAGTTCAAGGCATTATAGCCTCTCAAGTCCCTAATGCTGCGTTCACACCGAAAGCGGTGCAAATTTTTCGCGCAAGTAGATTGCATGCAAAGTCAATGCACAGGGAGAATGGTTGCGAACAACGCAAATTTCCATGCGCCGGCGCGAATGATGAGAATAACAGGACGCGAATGATGAGAATAATGCGGCGCGAATGGCACGAATGGCGCAAATGCCGCGTTGGGAAAAATTTGCGTGACGGCGAGTTGCGAAAGCCAATCAGCATTGAGATGCTCCGCCCATCATCACTGCCATCCTGCCGTTACCGCTACTCGTCCGCCTGAAGTAGCGCTGGAAGCGGCTTCAATCAGACACTCTTCCTCGAGGAGTCGGGCTACGGATAATATTATGAACCCAGACACGAGGGCATCTGATGTTCCGACGTTTGTGGAATTTCCACAAGTATAAAGCAGAACTAGTGGTTATTTCAATAGTGGATGGCAGAAATGGAAACTGATTTTAACGGATATAAGCCACGGCCCCTTTCCGGTGTCAATAAGCGAATGACGCGAATTAACCACATAGCTATAGTCGAGCGAGTAAACTCCCATGCTTTTGTTGTGAACGTAGCATGAAGGTTCAGGGTTTAAGGCTTTAGGGGGACTTTGGGATTGGGCCTTTTTTTTGTTTCTGTTTCGCAACTTCTTCTTCTGTGTTTCTGCTGGAATACAGCCACGTGTGAGCCTACAGCGCCAACTACTGACCAAACTACCCTGTAGCAGAGTGTCTTCGCTCCACACTGGTTCATGGCCTAATTCCCACTTCTTTCTTTGGTGCTTAAAAGTCACTTGACAAACCAGTCTAAACCCCTTGGGGGAACTCACTTGTCACAGAGTTCACTGAGTTACAGTGAGTGGGCTGGAGCGTCAGAGAGTCAGAGAGTTGTCGTTGGCGATTGCACAATTGTAATAAACCTAGATTTGGTTACTGATACGACCCAACGTTACCGATCCGTCCAGTTACAGTGTGTCCATAAGCATTCCACTGTTTTATTCCATCATAACCTGCTCTTTAAACCCTGCACAAACATCATTCACGGACGAGGACGAGGTTTTTGTTGCCAAAAAAAGAAGAAGCGGTGCCATTCTGATGATTCCGGTTCGCTGGCCGCCAAATCACAAAGCGGTAAAGTTCTTGTTCTTTATTGCGTTTTATGTGGTTTGTGTGTCTGTCTCCGTCTGCGTCTGTATGAAAGCAACGACTGACAGTGTGTTAATGATTGGCCTGATCATGACTGCAGGAGCCTAATAAACCTTAAAGGGGGGAGAGAGAGAGAGAGAGAGAGAGAGAGAGAGAGAGCGCACACACACACACACACACACACACAAGAAGAGCTTTTTATGACTCTGTTCATGTACTTTATTCCGTCTGCTTTTTATTCATTAACCTAGTTTGAGCTCCGTGTTTGAATTGCAAATAAAGGATGTTTATTTTTGGTAACATAAGGTCAGTAACTTTTGAAAAGAATAAATTGCGTTTTAAATGAGCTAGTTATTGTTATTATCATTATTGTAATATTTCTAGTACTGCTGACGCTGCGTCTTGAGTTGGATGTGTTTCTCTTTTTGTCTTCACTGGTGAGATTCCACCAGTTGCTCCTCATTCTCTGTCCCAGTGCTCCCTCTCCTGGAAGACATCCCAACTTACAGGCTGGGACAACCTTCAGCCCTGAACGTGTTATTATAAATGTGATGAGAAGTACAATATGAATGTGTCAGCCTACGACAGCCAGGACTAAACTATTATTTATTGCATATATTGTTTTGTTTTTTACAGAACTAAATCATTTTTGGGGAAATAAATAGGGGTAAATATGCAATGAAAAAAATAATTTATAAATAAACAGGAATTTAATAATTATTAAATTATCTTAAAATACATTTACAGTAATGAATAAATACAGCTTAAAGTTAATAAAAATAAATAAATAGAGTTGACAAATACAGGAATTGATCAAAACAAACAGATGAAGCAAATTAAATCAGAAATATTAATTTGTCCCATTTTATCAATTACTTTATATTTTCTTTATATTTTTGTTACATGTAATGGTATTTCATTTATTTGTAAAATGTTGAGCTTTTTTTTCCCGTGTTTATTCTTCCCAACGAAAAACACTTTAAGACAGAGCACCGGCAAATATATAATAAACAACACAGACACCAGGCGTTAAATTGCACCAAAAACATGTTTTATTCTATAAAAGAAGAAGGGTGGAAGGGGCAAATAATCACAACTGTACAGGGAGAAACTGACTTTTAAACACTATGAGTCACAGTATCAAAAAGCTCACGTTTTCCTCACTGATCTTTACACATTTGTTCTGTACAAATACAAAAGAAGAAAAAAAAGAAAAGAAATATTATTAATAATTGTATTATTATAATGATAACTGCATTGCACTGAGTAAATATAGTACTGGCCCATAAGTTACTGCATTCAATAGAAAATACCTAAAATTTCTGATTTGCAGAGGCGAGTCGAGGCACTCGCACGCAGACTGACTCGGTCGGCGACGTCGCCCGTCGGGACGTGAACCTGATCCCGTCTCGTCTCCGTGGGGATCAAACGTCTCACATCAACATTCCCGCTTTACACATGAACAAAAATATTTAGAAGAATACCGAGGGGAAAAAACAAGTTTGCACAAACCGCAAAAAAAACAACAATAAAAACAACAGGAAGCGGGGGAAAAGCACACAAACACGTGAATCCCTGCAACGACTCCGACAGCAGAACTCTGTGTCTCTGTGTAGGAAATACCTAATTTTTGCTGCTGATCAGTGTGCTTGTAAAGCGATTATCATTAACAGGTACACAGGGACCCAAACGTGTGCTACGTGGGGTAAATAAAGGGGTCCGTAGAATTAAATACAAACATCGTTGAACATTCTATGTCAAACTTTTACTTCCTTCAGTGTTTGAATACTAAATGGGAAGAAATTCACACGCATGTTTTCGTTGTGGAAACTGGTTTTTCTGGGGGTTGTTTCCTGTGAGAAAACAATATAGCTGCTGCAGGGACGATCAGGAAGTTAGCAATACCAGTTCCCTCCACTAGGAGCCAATGGGATTCTTCCATATGATTTTGGATTATTGTAGAAAAATAATCTCTGTGGTGAACAAACGTTCATCAAGATAATCCTAAATTAACTCTGCTTTAATGATGTGTGAAGTGTAAAGTAAGAAGCTAACGCTAGGCTATAAAGGAGCTCCACCACGGTCACATGACTTCATTTTAGTCTATAGAGGAACTCCACCACGGTCACATGACTTCATTTTAGTCTATAGAGGAACTCCACCACGGCCACATGACTTTATGTCTCCTCCACTAAACTGAAGGAAGACTAGTGCCCGAGTGAGGACGCTTAGTCTTCTCCTTTACACTTTACACAGATTCACCAGCTGACCTACTGACCTGTTTTATAATCAGAGAACTAAACGTTAAACTCTCTTCAGCTCGTGTTAAACACAGACTTTATTTCAAGTGAACCGGGAGTGTAAAAATGCTGACTCATCTCCTGGTTCTAGGACTCGTTCCTGCAGCACTCTATTAGCAGGTAGGATATGTTTATAAAATAAATATGAGTTTAAAACCGACGATCAAATAAAAAAAATAACCACAAACATATTTTTTTTTTTCTGACCTGAAATCTTCTGAAGCTTGAGTGTAAAAAAAAAAAAAAGTTTCTCACCCAAAACCCACTAAATCTCACATTTCATTGCCTTTTTTGTGATATTTTAATTGAGGTCTAGTGCAGAAACATCAAGCTCTGTTTTCAATGATAAATGGATCCTTAATTAATCATTTTCAATGTGTTTTTTCCCCCCCAGTTCATCAATGTTAAGGGAACCCCACAGTCTCAAACACACGGACATGCTCACCAACGTCACTAGTAGAAAACAAGAAGGCTACGCTCCATGCAACAAGTGTGCACAACACAAGTGGGACCAATTCTTCTTTTTTTCCTTTTCCTTTTTAAGAAACTACGAAACAAATGTCTTATTAGATTTGAAAAAGAAACAACACATAATGGAGCACATTTCATCAAACCAACAGAGGAGGAAGAAGAAGAAGAAAGAAAGAAAAAAGATTTTTTTTCACATTATCTAGTCAGTGTTAAAAATAGAAATTCACCCGTTACATTTACTCTGCACTTTTTGATTATATACATTTATGTACATGGATTTATCTTAATTATTTGTCATTGTCCTTAATGTCTTTATCAACAGTTTACAAAAGAAAGAAAATTTGCAATCAAATGCATATACTCTTTTAGAAAGATGTGCTTAGTAACGATGTTTTTTGTTTTTGTCTTTTTTTAGTCGAAGCGGGGGGGTAGGAGAAATGGGGACTTTACTTTACTTTGCACTGCAAAAAAAAAGACGACTAAATCCCTCCAAAAAAGTCATAGAATTTAGTTCAGATTATCAATATTTAAAACCATTTAAAAACTACTAGATTCAGGGACTTTTGCTGGGTCTTGTTTTGTTTTTTTTGCAGTGTCCAAAGCTCATGCCATGCTCTCAGCTCTCAGCCCACAGGAAGCCTGCACGTCCATCTCGCTTACTAGCTTTTTGAAACGATGACAACAACGGTGACTCCGAATGAGTTGACCCGAAATCTTAAAAAGGTATCAGGTTTGTGACCCACCACCCCCCTCGATTTAGTTGTTTGAGCTTTCAGCCCACGGTCACAACTCATTCTGTTCTGAAAGTGATCTCTGAGGCTTCCGTCCAGGCGTCTACGCATCCGGAAGGTTCAGAAGAGCGCCTGGAGCGAGGTCTGCGTTATGTTGCATAATCAAGTTCAGCCCAGAAGAGGAGCTGAAGGAAACAAAAAGCCGGTCCACGTTCGGGTTGGAGGGTAATGCTCCGTTCACACCAAACGCGTCGCGAATGTTACTCGTGCCTGAAAGGGGGCGTGGCTTATCTCCGTAAAAACAGTTACCGTTTCCGCCATCCACCATGGAAATAACCACTAGTTCTGCTTTATACTTGTTGTGTAAATTCCACATACGTCGGAACATCAAACTCCATCGTGTCTGGGTTCAGCAACGGCAGGACGGCGGTGATGACGGGCGGAGCTTCTCAACGCTGATTGGCTTACGCCACAGAATTTTTCCGCCCGAGTTGAAAAATGTCAACTCAAGCAAATGAGGCAAATTATTCCCGGTGGAAATTTGCGTCATTCGCGTCTGTGCATTGACTTTGCATGTAATCTACTCGCGTGTCAAATTCGCAACGCGTTTGGTGTGAACGCAGTATAAGGGGTTTAGGGGGAGGTGCTCAACTCTGCTCCAACCGAGTGCACCTTTCAGCACAGCATAGATATTATATGGGGAATGTTGCCAGCAAGGTTCTAGGAGACAACAAAACAACTTCACAGGGAATTAGTTTGTTGAGGCGTTACATTAAGTTCTGAAAGACAAACTCAGCTGAGAGAGAATGGACCTCCTGGACCCTCCCTGGTTGAAATGCTAGTGAGGAGAGCGCTTAAGTTTCCCCGTGGTTTTAAAATCGCAGGCACCGACGCACACAGTGCCTGGTTTCTCCCAGAACCACCGACAGACGGCCATGTTGGCTCCTCGTGCAAATACTCGCTTTTTTTTAAACATCGTTGGCTGTTTCTCAGCGTGGCGGCTGTGCTTTCTGCCGCCACGACTTCTCAATATTATGACCACATTTCCATAATTTTCCTTCACTTGTTTTATTATTCTTTCTCTTTCTGCACTTGTCAAACAATCAAAAAGCTGTAAATCTGCCCTCTTTGTGTTTTTGTGCCCAGGATTTCCTGCCTGAGACGGCGAGTTTCGTCTCAAATGTGCCAGTTTTATTTTTTTTTACTTCCTGGTTTGGGTTTGGAAACCCCAAAAAAAAATAAAGTGAGCGTTCAAGTAATGCTACGTCCTTTTCTACAGAGAGCAATGCGACAAAACAAGCCAACGCTACAAAGACCCGGTGCTCCTGAAGGGCTCTCAGCTCATCGGGGGCCGGGGCGCCGTCGGCCGGTGGTTCTGGTTTGGCCCTTACAGATCGACTTCAGTTATTAAGGCTCGACGGGCAAGAGGTAAAAGAACAAGTGCCCGGAACACACACTCGTAAAAATCTTAATGTGTTTGTCTCAAGACATGCGCACTCACTCACACACACACACACACACACACACACACAGAAAAGCTCCCCTAATCCCTGCGTGAGAGTTTTTACTTGTAATCTCTACACTATTTGTATCCTCTTTGTCTCTTTCACAGCCTCAGAACACAACGAAGGGATTGATATTTTATCGTTCTTTTTTTTTTTATAAACGATGCTGTTATGTTAAGAAGGAAGGAGGAAAAATAAAATAAAGACTGAAGGCCATATTTCATCAAAAACGACAGCAACGACAATACAAAGCAAATACTGTTATTGAGGAGCAATCGGGAAGGTGTGTGTGGGGGGTGGGGGGCACGCAAACGACAATAATTTGATTGATACAATGAAAACAAAATTAATCTTTATAAAGTTCACAGTCTTGTAGCTCACTGTACCAGGAAAGGGGAGGGGCAGCAACCAAAGCAAAGAGTAAATATCTGTTTGACGTCACTTCAGCTGCCGTGACGGGAAGCCTTGACTTTCAAGAAATGTATTCCAAAACAAAACAAAAGTATATCAAGCTGAGTTTTGGTTGTTTTTAGACCCTTTTTTCCATATAAAACGGTTTCAGGAACTGAGAGTATCTTTTGCATGTTTTGCATCTGGAAAACTCAACGATGTGTTTTGCATGTGACGAAACAAAACCATTATCATCGTTTCATCATGGTTTTGATCTATTTTGGTGGACTGTGATGTTCCGCACATCCCCCTGAGCAGGGCCATTTTTTTTGGGAACTCTGGGTCGAGGATTAGAGCTGGGAATTTTATTTTAATACTTGTTTTTGTGTCCATTGCACCGACCGCGTATCAAACCTTTTGTTGTCTTAATTCACTATTCTTTGATCAGATAGCTCCCGATTCAGATCGATCATTTTGCCACAGTTCCTCAAGTGAAAGAAAAGGCAAAGTTATTGTTCCTAAAAAGGTTCCCGGAGAAGGTTCTTGTGGTGAGTCGGGGCTTTTTGAGGCGTTATCTGGAGTCACCTTTGTTTAAAAAAATCCATAAAATGTGACATTTTGGCTTGTAGTCGCTCTGGATACGAACAGAATGAAGTTCGGGCAGCTGAAGCGACGTCCCGCCTTCTGTCACTCCTCCTCTTCCTCCTCTCCTTCGGATGGATGCATGTGATGGATGAGGGATAGAGGGAGGGACCTTCATTCCATCCTTCTCTGTCTGGGGAGGAGACATCTTGTGTGACAGCTGGAGTTGATGGGAGGAGGGAGGGATGTTGGACGGACGGCGATGATGTGTTGAAACACACAGTGAAAATCCTCAAACCTCTACTACTGCGCGCGCACACACACACACACACACACACACACACACACACACACACACACATTCCTGATATGTCTGTGATTTCAAAATGAAGAGGAGGAGGATGATGAATCGGCTGCAGGTGAGGTTCATTGGGGGGTGGGGGACTGGTACAAGATGTGCTGTGAGGGGATGTCAAAGGGTAAGAGAAGAGCAGAGTTCACATCATGACGTGGCGGCGGCGGTGCAGGGAGAGGTGGTCGGACCGGGAGAAGGAACGGTCGCACTCAGTGCAGCGGAAAGGTTTGATTCCGGTGTGCTTGCGGAAATGCCGGGTCAGCTCGTCGGAGCGGGCGAAGCGCCAGGTGCAGCCCTCCCAGGTGCACTGGTAGGGTTTCTCTCCTGGAGGAGGCAGGAGACAAGGTGAAGAGTTAAGGGGAGAGGAAAGGAAAGGAGGAAGCAACAGGAGGGAGGGAAGAGGAACGTTGGGATTCTGGTGGAAACAAAAGCGCAGGAGTGATTCTCTCAACCCGCGTCATTCTACTTGAGTTGGATATTTACTACATTTCACAGAATTCCCAACTCAGCGCAGTAATATTAGTATCTCTGCTTCGTATGCAAATAATAGTTTTTATCAAAATATACACAAACTGTTCAGAGAATATCCTCACTAGAATATTCTGCAGATTTCACGTCTTTATTACTAAAAAACTAATTTATGTAGCTTTACACAGACTTACCTCAATACAATGAACTGAGCTACTTGTGTCATATTTATTCTTATTTATTAAAGTTTCATGGAACAGGGTACATAACCATTTCCAATACTTCTTTTTAAGTCCTGGGGCAAATTTATACGACCATGACGTTCTCTGAAACGTCTTTTTTGTGTTGGCGATATAATACGAAAGGGTCGGGGTCTGATGCTCGCACATTAAAGGAACATTTCACCAATCAAGTTTTTTTTTCACTCAATCCAAACTGAATCAGAAATTTGTGAAGCTAATTCCCAAGAATTTTTCAAAACTTTCTGGGTTCATTTGTTTTTCGAAAACTGAGAATAAATCACTTTTCCAGGTTTTGTTACGTGGGCTGAGCGGCTCCTTTTAAACCTGTTATTAAACCTGTGTCGGTCTCACCTGTGTGTATCCTCCTGTGGGCTTTGAGGTGGGAACTCTTGGTGTAAACTTTTTTACAGCCATCGTAGTCACACATGTGGATCCGCCTCCTCTTGACGTCTGGAGAATCTGGGTCGACGGGCTCCAGGTCCATGACCGACCTGAAGGAAGGAAAAAGGAAAAAGGAAAAAGGAGTGAGTGAAGGAGACAACGTATGAAGACAGAAACCATCTCTTAGATTTTTTGTTCAATCACACTTTTAATACTTCAATAATGTAAATGGATGATGAGACATCGGCTGAAATAGCAGAGCAGAAAATAGTTAAATGTTTCTTCAGTATATTTACGTTGATTAGTATTAATATGACTCTCATCAGGTTTATTTGAAAATGATGTTGAGGCCACTGGGGGGCGTCAGAGAGTCACGTTCAACACCACTGCACAGCAGCTTCCTTCATATCTCACCCTTCCATGTTTTACTCATCAATCCATTATTTTCTCTTCATTTCATCCTCCTCCTGCCCTTCTCTCTCTTTCTCTCTTACAAAGTAATATTCTGATGTCAGTGACTGTAGTTTTCTGTACTGAGATTTTTGGTTTGTTAATCATTTGATGGTATAAATAAAGTTGGTTTGAAAAAATAAAAGTAAAAGCCTCTCTTGTTTCTCCCTTGCAATTTTACAAGGAGGTGTGACGGCAAACTGCATTACGAAATCATGTTTACACCCCAGTTGTAGGACAGCCCTGCCCAGTAACACACACGCACGCACACACACAGCTTAATGATATCTTACGCAATAGTACTCCACCCAGCCCCCACCCATCACTAACCCAAACCACACCATGCTACAACACACACACACACACACACACACACACACACACACACACACACACACACACACACACACACACACACACACACACACACAAACAATCGTTCTCACAAAGAACAAATACCCACAAACACTTTGTTTCTATTTAACATTCTCTCTCCGAGTGTGTCCCTCACTCACACACACAGACGCACAAGATTAGAGCACTCAGCTAACCGTCTATGTCCACACCCTGAATTTCAGTTGCAGCCGGGCGGCCTCGCCTAGTGGGTGTGGCAGCAGCTCTGTCCTGATTTACTAACAAACACACACACACACACACACACACACACACACTGCAGTAATGAGCCTTACAAGTAACAACCTTTTTAAATGTCCACTTCAGCACACAGTGTGTGTGTTCATACACACACACACACACACACACACAGTCATTTAATCCATAAAATATTGATTACGACAGCTTTCAATATAAAGTTGTGTGAACCTCTGATCTCGCAGGACAACGGGCTTCCTCTGCACAAGTGAGGGGGACATTCATTTAAATTTACCCAGCATTCAACAGCTTGAATAGCTAATTCACATAATTTTACAAGTCCTGCAGAATATCTTTAATTAAGATATGTATTTAATTCAGTGAACACTGAAACACAACGACGTAGAAACGAGAAGACACATGGAGAATTCCAGCATGAGGTACGGCCACAAATGTGAGCCGTCAACTCTGCGGCCTAATGGGCCACGCCTAAACACACACACACACACACACACACACACACACACACACACACACACACACACACACACACACAAGTGTGTCCTGCTGCACAGAGGGTTACATAAGGTTATATAAGTGTCCAGTCATGGCAGCGCTGCAGTAATGTAATTGGGCTGCTGGGGAGGGAGGTGATCCACACAAAGACCGCATTTCCCATAAACCCCGCTGCGCATTAGTGCCTCTCGTTCTCTCTCCCGCTGACTCTGTCGACTCCCATCACGCACTTCACACTGAGATGACATCACACATGCTTTATGGCGTCGATGTCAACAGTTCCACAGACGTCTGATTGATGATGGACCGCTGACACGGAATCCAGCTCCGACTGTGGTTTCCTTACAAACGACCAACATTGTCGGAATAGTTTTTTTTTTGGGGGGGGGGGGGGGGGGGGGGGGGGGGGGTGGAATTGGCTCTTCTGCCTTCTTTCTGGGAGTAAGATGACAAATGTGATACCAGTCTCATGGCTGTGCGTTACCTACAGGCATGAATGGTTTACTGAGCCTACGAGACACACACCAAGGGGCCCAACATGTCAGGGGGCCCCTTTTCTTCATCTGTCACTTAAAGAGACACGTACCAACCAGGAAGAAACACAAGACAATAACAAAGAGACACAAAACAATCCACAAAGAGACACAAGACAAGCATAAAGAAACACAAAACAACCACAAAGAGACACAAGACAACCACAAAGAGATACAAAACAATCCACAAAGAGACACAAGACGACCACAAAGAGAGGCTGAACAACTATAAGGTCTGTGTATTTTGCTCTCATGCAAGAGAGGTAGTTGTCCCATTAGCTTAGCTTAGCTTAGCATAAAGACTGGAAGAAATGTAACAACAACTGCCAGTCTCCTTCTCCTTCTGCTCTTTTAATGATCTCATGCTGCTGTTTACTGCACATTACTGCCAATGTGTGCCCATGTGTGGAACTGCATGAATCTGAAGGACACAGCTGTTGTCTGTTATTTGGTAGATATGAACTTTGAGCAAAGGTCGAAGCAGCAGTTTGATTTCACAAACAGAGGCTCGACCTGATAAATATAAGAAATTAGCCTCAAACCGGACTGAACAAATTAATGTCAAACCACACAACAAGGATACGGTGTTAATCAACCAACTGCACCTTTTTTCTGGGGCAGTTTTCATACTTAAAGATACAGATGCGACCTGCAGAGAATTTACAGACGTTCTGAGAAGGCTGAAAAATGCTTATTGAAATTGGGATGTCTGTGTTTGCTTCTGGCCCCAGACGCCTATTGGTACCAAATATCAGCTGTGCATAAGACGCAAAACTTTCAGAGTTTCATACGTCTCAAATAACCTCCACTTCAGGTTTTCTTATTATTTATCTCAACATCCATCTTCTTTTTGTCTTTGTGCAGCATTTCTTGCACGAAAGGTGCTCCACAAATAAAGTGTATCATAATTTGTAATGACTTGCTCTTGATGCAGAGCCCCATGCTGAGCCACCAGTGGTCAGAAGGCGTCACTCACCCGGCGTCGAGGCTCTGGGCGCTGAGGGAGGCCGACCCGGACTCCGTGCCGCTCTCTGCGTCGCTGTCGCTCTGGTACTCCACCGGGGATGTCGAACCCGGCTTAATGCGAACTGTACAGAGGACGGACAGAAAGGAGGGTAGACAATGCGTCAAATATAAAAGAGAGGAAAATAGAAGAAAGAAACAATTGGAAGCCGGGAGATAGGATGGGAAGAGAATGAACATGAGAAAAGAGATAAAGCAGTGAATGGAATTAGGAAATGGAAGAAGGGAGAGAATAGAGGGAGAAGATGAGAGGAGGAAACAGCAGGGGGTTAATAACTTCTTCACAGAGATGCCTGGATACCAGCAACTTAGCCTAGCTCCATGTGTGTGTGTGTGTGTGTGTGTGTGTGTGTGTGTGTGTGTGTGTGTGTGTGTTTAGGCGTGGCCCATTAGGCCGCAGAGTTGACGGCTCACATTTGTGGCCGTACCTCATGCTGGAATTCTCCGTGTGTCTTCTCGTTTCTACGTCGTTGTGTTTCAGTGTTCACTGAATTAAATACATATCTTAATTAAAGATATTCTGCAGGACTTGTAAAATTATGTGAATTAGCTATTCAAGCTGTTGAATGCTGGGTAAATTTAAATGAATGTCCCCCTCACTTGTGCAGAGGAAGCCCGTTGTCCTGCGAGATCAGAGGTTCACACAACTTTATATTGAAAGCTGTCGTAATCAATATTTTATGGATTAAATGACTGTGTGTGTGTGTGTGTGTGTGTGTGTGTGTGTGTGTGTGTGTGTGTGTGTGTATGAACAAGGTCACCCACTGAGGATGATCAGCAGACTCTGCCGCAGTGTCTTTCAGTGCTTTTATTATATTATTATTATCTGTGGTGACACCGGATAAGGGATTAATCACTATTGATTGTTTTACGAAGACCCTTTCACGGCCGGTGTCATAAAAAAAATTATGCACGTGCACGTTGTAAAAGGAACAGGCCATCCAGATGAGTTAACAAGCTTTAAACACACAATAAAAAAATGAAAAAAAGTTATGTTTGGTTGTCAATCGATATTCCATCAGCGGCCAGGATCACAACAGGTGTGTAAGTGGTGACTCTCAGTACCTGACGTAAATGATTGGGGTCGATAATGAACACAGATGAATCTGCCCTATTTAACATTTGATTGAAGGCTCTTTACGAGCACAGCAATGTGCTCACCAGTTAAACCGACGTTTACTCTGCAGCTGTGGGAGATTTAGTCTTGAGACCAAAGCTTATTAGTTTGTCACATGTCAGCCAGTTTTATTCCTCATTTGTTTAGTTGGTCAGATGATCCGAGTCCAGATCAGACATCTCTCTCTCGCTCTCTCTCTCTCTCTCTGAATTACATTTTTTTAATGAAATCCTCCTCCTCCTCCTCCTCCTCCTCTCGGTCTCTCTGCAGGAATGTGGCAGCCACACTGTTCAAAGTCCACACACCTGCAGAGCAGCGAGGAGGGTAAGGAGTAGGGCTGTCAACGAATAATCGAAATTCGAGTATATATTCGAATAGTTGTTAAAAACAGAATTTCGAATGTGAAAATTAATATTCGAATGTAAAAAAAAAGAATTTTGTATTTACACATATATTCGAATATGTTCAAATCAGTGGCGGCTGGTGACATTTTTTTTGGGGGGGGGCGCAGTTGGGCGGCGCGGTTTAAATAGCACTCCACAATGAGAAGAAAAGAGGTTTGGAGTAGAATATTCTAAAAAACAAAGCTTTATTTCAAGAAAACACAGTGCTCAACACTGTCCAATAACAACTATCAACAAACTGTAACTTTGGGCATGAGAGGTTCAGAGCAGAATGGTTTAAGAAACATTCAATGTGGTGGCCAGAGCAACTTCAGGGAATACATTGACGTAGCATTCAAACTGGGGGCCCTGCAGTAAGGTGGCACTGATGAGGTGGTCTTTGAAGGCAAAGCGTTCCCTGGTGTGTCCAAGTATGGTGTCACAAACCTACAGATAAATATATAGAGAGAGAGACAGAGACAGTAAGATAAGTTGTGGGGAAATATCTACTACAAACAGGCTTCATACTACAGACAAAAAACTATGTTTTGTGTGTCTTGATGGCTCAGCAACATAGACAAAAGGCCAGGAGCCACCTTGATGGCTGTAGCTATCACACACACACACACACACACACACACACACACACACACACACACACACACACACACACACACACACACACACACACACACACACTAACTTGTTGGGGGTTGAATTGGTATTTTAGATAAAGTTATAGCCTGATATGATATCCACCCAAATCTAACAATGTCCAACATGTGTTCTGCTGTGGGAAAGATAAAACATTAAACTCTAACACAGGCATCTGCTGATTTTGACACTCACCTCTGCAGCAATCCTTCAAGCTCATCTTCCTTCACAGCCGGCGCTTCCTCGGCTGCTCAGAGCCACTGCACACGGAGCCTCCAGCTAGCAGCTCCGGTTAGCATGTAGCTTGGTGCATGTAGCTTCACTGCTTTGCTGCTGAATATTTAAATCCGGACGTTCGGGTCCCAACTCTTTCAGCCTCTTCTTGTCAACATCTGATCGTGGATTGAAAGGTGTTTCGCGTAGAGATACCACAGAGTTTTCAGTCGCCATATTAACATAATCAAAGTCTCTGCTAGCTGTGTTGCTCGCGTAGCTACGTGGGAGCTATATGGGATGTGAGGGAATGATAAAGGTCTCTGATTGGACGAATAGTCCAACCACGTTGCAATAAGAAACGATGTCATTGGCTAGGGCGCAGATTCGTGCGCCCGAAGATTCACGTTTCATCCGCCAATGAGAAGCTGTCCTTGCAGTCACGAGGGTGAAATGTTTGTTAGCTTTCCATAGACTCACATTTGGCCGGCGCCCCGAGAGGGGAGGGGCTTTTCTCAGTGATGATGAATGGCGATATATTATATTTAACTTAAGTGGTTGTTGACAGGGGCTTACGGTCTCCCACACACATTTAGCGCGTCAACACGGTATATTTCTTATTTAAATTATTTGATATATAATGTTTTTTGACAGTATATATTATATTTTTTTTCTTCTTTTTTTTTTTTCATCGCAAAAATTTAGGAGGGGCGGCGCCCTAGCGCCCTCTATTGACGCACCGCCACTGGTTCAAATATATGTGTTTTTTTTAAAGGGAATATTCGAACGTCATTTTTTAGCAATTTTGACAGCCCTAGGAGGGGAGGGGGTTGCAGGGGTGATGCAAGGAATTTGGGTGGAGTTGGTATGGAGAGGGTCACACGGCAAAATAAGTGGTCTTTGTCTCTGGACAATTAGTACACATCTTCACATCTTCACGCTCCGTTTTCTCTTTTCAGTATTGCACAGCTTCCGAGCGAAGAAATGCACCAACAAAACACGACAGACGAACAGTAAGATAAACATCCATCACAGTTCACAGACCAACTTCCTGTTCACTGCCAACATCTTATGAGGCCTTACTTCAACTTTCACCCCCAAATAAAGTGCGTTAGATAAGCTGCATGAACTATCGTCAAATCTACAAGAGAGCGAACAGAGGTTTGCGGTGGATGAAGATCTTTTCTTTTTTTCGCGTGGCTGCAGGGTGTGTCAGCGCTGTTGGGTGTGGTCACAGGTGCAACGCGGTGAGACACGCTGCTATTAGTCACTCTCGAGCACCGACATCACGGTTACCGCCTGCTGATATTCAGAGCCACCGACACGAGGAATGTCCCTGGAGCTCAGCCGCGAGGGGAAAAACTACAGATTGTTTTGCTTCCACAGCACGGCTTCTTTCAGACTACTGGAAGGATTTATTTCACTATTGTGTCTATTTGCGTCGGTAGATTTCTCCTAAATTCACAGAACGTTACCGTTACCTAATGTCAAATGTGCATGTTTAAACATTACATTTCAGAAAACATTGTTCTCTCTTAGATTCATGGTGATATTACAGCGATATTACAGCTCATATGACCACGATATGAGAATATACCAGACCCTATTGTCCTTGATCTCTAACGAATCCGCAACTCCCTGCCTTTAAAAAATAAATAATGTTTAAACTTATTTTTAAATTGTATTGTTCAGTCCCTTCCCATCATCCCACAGAGTAATATTGCACAACTTTAGAAAGATTACGACCTAAAGCATCTAAATCTGCAATAATATGTTATGCAATAGTGATGTGTCTTTAACTAAAATCCGCTGTAAGAGGGACTTGTTTTAGTGAAACGTTCTAATCGCTTAGTCATTTTAAGGAGTTTACGGAATTATTCAAACTTAACGATCTTTTAAAAAAACATCTCTTCTCACAAGGGTTACGTTACTTTAGCAATTGAAATTATTAAAATCGGAAATTAAATCGAAAAAAAACAACACAATTCTCATTTCCGGGAGACAGAAAAAAGAGCTGCGGACTTATACGGTTAAAGTTAAATGTTTAAACTATTCACTGGTATAAATATACCTGTCTATATTGGAGTTCTTTTTTTAAATGCATGCTGGGAAATGAAGTAAAGTTATTGTAGACAAAGTGAAGAAAGTCAAAAGTATAAATTATAACAGCGATCTGTCACATGTTTTGAACGCCACATGCCGATGAGGTCAAACGGTGATGGGAGCATCGTTTCTTCGGGCCGCTGGTTTGAATCCCAGGTGAACGAAACTGACTGTCTGTCAAAAAAGGGGCGGCGGCCTGTTATACCAGCTCGCCTGAGCAAATGTGGAGCTGTCCTCGTGTTTACTCAGGGATGGATTCCACCTCATTTAACCTCGCCGTTTGCTTAACACCAATCGACTGGTGTTTCCTGACACGATGACATCGTGAACCCACTGCTTCTTCAGTATTGATCACCTTTTCACACATCAGAGCTTAATCTCAGCGTTGGAACGACGGATTATCGGTCGCTCTGTGTTAAAAAAGAACAACGTGAGTGCCCATCTAGAGGCTTGAATCAGCTGTCGAGACGTCTGTCAGGAAAATTTTTACTTCAACATGTGGAACATTTCTACGAGTTTCCACATTTAGAAGAGAATATCAATCATCCGACTCATGTGGAGAGCTTTCCCGAACGACAAAGACGAGATGGAAAGTCGAACATATTGCGAAAGCACAAACACACAACAGACTCCCTGGAGAGACGCACTGAACTGACAGCTACTGCTAGAGCTTCAGAACCCCAATATTGTCTTTGTCACATAAAGCTGCTTTAATAAAACTCCTAAATGACAGAACCATAAAGGAACAATGACTAGAGGTGTAGTAATGGTAGTAGTAGCAGTAGTAGTAGTAGTCGTAGTGGTAGTAGGAGTGGCGGGCCGACAGGGCCTGCTAAGCCTTCTCTGCTGGCCTAAACAGAATCACAAAGTTATAGCTATTTTGTATATATATATTATTATTATTTTTTTTTATTATTTTTTTTTTTTTATAATTAAAAGTTATAGCTATTTTTTTGTTTTTTCTCTCTCACGAATACACTACATATATTATAATTAGTTTTCCCTATTAGCTTATTTTCTCATTGCACAGCTTCCTCTGTTGCTCTGCCTTCAGCCTGCAGCTTCCAGCCTTCTGCGTGGCCGCTGATTAAGGATCTGTTAAGAGCGCTCATCCAATCGCATTTCACCTCTGTTTCTCTGGTAGATTAGCAGCTTAAACTACATGGAGAGGCCTTCTAGCATTATGGAAGTGTGTTTCGCCACAGGGCCCAGCGTGACATTAACGTGCGCTGTGATTGGTCAGTGGTGGTAGTAGTAGTAGTCATCGTAGTAGTATTAGACGTAGTAGTAGTCGTAGTAGCCGTAGTAGTAGTCGTAGTAGTAGCAGCAGTAGTCGTCGTCGTAGTAGGAGGAGTAGTTGTAGTCATAGTAGTAGTAGTAGTAGTAGTCCTACACCGCGTTCCACATTATTATGCAAATTACACTTTGCTCAGATTTTCCTAAATAGTAATGCACAGTCAGTCAGTATCATTTTCAAGTCATCAACTGTTAGAGTATAAGTCAAATTCTATTGAACAAACCTCCTAATGATAACAGTATTTTTTTCGAAAATAAAAAAACTCAAAATGCAGTGTTCCAAATTATTATGCAGAATTTCAGAATTTCAGAGTTTCAAGATATTTTATAGGTTGTAAAGAACAAAAAATTGTCATTTGTTGAATTTGCAGCATTAGGAGGTCATATTTACTGAAATCAAGAAAAGTTTGAATCAAAAACATCTTAACAGGTCAAGTTACATGTTAACATAGGACCCCTTCTTTGATATCAACTTCACAATTCTTGCATCCATTGAACTTGTGAGTTCTTTGATAGTTTCTGCTTTAATGTCTTTGCAGGATGCCATAATAGCCTCCCAGAGCACCTGCTTGGATGTGAACTGCCTTCCACCCACATAGATCTTTTGCTTGATGATGCTCCAAAGGTTCTCAATAGGGTTAAGGTTAGGGGAAGATGGGGGCCACACCATGAGTTTCTCTCCTTTTATGCCCATAGCAGCCAATGCCCCAGAGGTATTCTTTGCAGCATGACATGGTGCATTGTCATGCATGAATATGATTTAGCTACGGAAGGCACGGTTCTTCTTTTTGTACCACAGAAGAAAGTGGTCAGTCAGAAACTCTACATACTTTGCCGAGGTCATTTTCACACTGTCAGGGACCCTGAAGGGGCCTACCAGCTCTCTCCCCATGATTCCGGCCCAAAACATGACTCCGCCACCTCCTTGTTGACGTCTCAGCCTTGTTGGGACATGGTGGCCATTCACCAACCATCCACTACTCCATCCATCAGGACCATCAAGACCATCAACGGTTGCACGGCACTCATCCGTAAACAAAACAGTTTGAAAGTTAGTCTTCATGTAGTCCTGAGCCCACTGCAACCTTTTTTGCTTGTGAGCTTGGTTTAGGGGTGGCCGAATAACAGGTTTAAGGACACTTGCAAACCTCTTGAGCATCCTACATCTTGAAGTTCGCGAGACTCCAGAGGCACCAGTGGCTTCAAACACCTGTTTGCTGCTATTCAATGGCATTTTAGTGGCTGCTCTCTTAACCCTACGCATTTGTTTGGCAGAAATCTTCCTTATTTTGCCTTTGTCTGAACGAACCCGCTTGTGCTGTGAATCGGTGACAAATTTCTTCACCGTCCGATGATCACGCGCAATTCTTTTGGAAATATCCAATGTTGTGATACCTTGACCAAGGTATTGCACTATTTGCCGCTTTTCAGCAGCAGAGAGATCCTTTTTCTTCCCCATTTTGCCTGAAACATGTAGCTTGCTTAATAATGTGGAACATCCTTCTTAAGTAGTTTTCCTTTGATTGGGCTCACCTGGCAAACTAATTATTATTATTACTATTTGGATGATTTAAATCATCCAAATAGCCCTGAGACACAATACCATCCATGAGTTTCATTGAAAAAACAAAAAATGAATGTTTATGACCCTTAAATACAATTTGCCTAATAATGTGGAACGCGGTGTAGAAGCAAATCACAAGATGCACATCTGACACGAGGCACCGTGGAGCAGCGCGTCAAGGACGCGAGACGCACAAAATATAATGTATATATCCCGGATAGACAACAGTCGACCACTCCTGGAAAATGTATTTTTAAATATTCTCTATAAGTAGCTGGAACTGTGGGTCACAGAGGAGACGTGTCATCACTTGACAGAAAGAGAAGTCGGGGGGAGTAAAAGCAGAACATGACTTATCTGCTGGTGTGTGGGTTTATAGAGAAAGTAACGTCAGCATCCTCTCCGTCAGAGTCGATTAGACGATTCCATTTTGGATCTTTTTACATTTTTGTCGTAATAATACAAGTAGCACAAGTACTACTACTGTCATCCATTAATGCAGATTTCACACAGAATGATTCAGACAGATGGCAAAAAAGCAACACATCTGAAGCACGAATGTTGTTGTGGTGATGCATTAAAATACATCCAATCAAAACACTTTGTGTCTACGATTGATGTAATTATTCTGTAAATGCACATAACAAATGCTTTCTACCGCAAAGAAACGTGTGTTTCTGCAGGTTGGTCACGGTAATGAATAGAAGTGTGTGTGTGTGTGTGTGTGTGTGTGTGTGTGTGTGTGTGTGTGTGTGTTAAACTACGGAATAACAAAACTATGCCGCAGCAACCCAAAACAAAGAGAACAGATAAACCTTTAAAGCTATATTCTCTCTCCTGACGCTGTGCACAGCTGGTCCTAATGATTATGGATTTACCCACAATTCAATGCCACAGTCGGCCATATGGAGCTTAAATACCAACCCCAGCCTACGAGCGATAATTCTTCCTGCTGAGGAATCTAACCTGCAGTATCCTACTGGAAGTTTCCATCGTGCCACTCACCAGATCCTTCTGAGCGCCCGTCGCTGCCTATGAGCGGCACCGTAATGGCGGCCGTGGCGATGCCGTCGGTAGACATGGTGGTGTAGACCACGGGCAGCGACTGCACCACCACAGGGATGGTCTGGAGCTGGCCCACCTTGCTGGGCATGCTGACCGAGGGGATCGTGTGGATGACGTGGAGGATCTGCTGGCCCCCGGCGCCCTGAGTGGCCAAGATGGAGCCCGGAGAGAGGACCTAGAGGAGAGGAGGAGGAGGGATGAGATGATTAGTGGCCTTCATTCACCCTCTCAAAGTCCAGCGTACCAATGGGGGTAATTTGTCGTTACCATGGAGCCTATCGACTGCATTGTCGTGGGAATCGGGGTCGCCGACAGGCCGGACAGGGTCATGAGCCCGCTAGGCGCGGGGTTGACCGTGGTGCCCGTCGTGGAGGCCGGGTACGAAGAGGAGCGCGGCTTGTTGAGCGACAGGTCGACGGGCTCCGTCTGGTCCTCGGCCAGGCGAGGCTCCGGCGAGGAGGGCTCCGTCTTGCAAACCGGCTCCGTCTTTATCTTGAGGTCCGTCGGCTGCAAGCAGTCGTCAGCGACATCAGCCCGCTGGAGGAGGAGAGAAAACAGAGAGTTTAGGAATCAAAAATGACAAATATTGAAGAGCAAATACGTCAGTGTGATGGTCTGAAACTCAACTGGTCTTCAATTGATCTCATCCAAACGGAAATTGACACCGGTCGCTTGACTTTTGAAGGAAAACCCACGAAAAATGTAGGAGTTTTACACAAGATATAGGAATCGTTGTATGAGGACACGTTGCAGGAACCGGTTGGCAACTCCTCATTCTCCTTCTTAAAAGGACAGCATTTAATTTTGCTGGCAAATTGACGTCTTCATTAGACTGATGTAATCACGGTGAAGTGAAGCGTGCCAAGATAACACATGCTGCTTGATTGTTTTGGGAAGCCAGCAGGAGCCCCACAAACCAAAACACAAATGATTTCATTATTCTTGTCTCTCTTGAGCGGTGAAGATCGAGGAGGACACACCTCTGCCTTCACTGGCAATGGATGTAATGCCAACACATATTCATATAAATATATATTCATAAAGAGGTGTAAAGTAGGAGGAAGATACTTCAGGTGTCCAGGGTTCCAGAAGTTACCTCTAATTTTCTGTAAAGACAAAAAAAAACTCTCCCGGTTGAACCATCATCTTTATTAGATCCCTTCATCTATTTTAGCTCTTCTACAGAGTAAAAATGTAGAAAATGTATATTTTGAAAAGGAAACAAAAAATCCATCTATTCAGTCTGACTTTCATGTGGTGTTTCATGATTTATTTGTTATTTTTGTATCTATATTGTTTATCATTAAGTTTGACTTTTTATGTGTTCTTATGCTGTGGTTTTAGTATTTAGTAATACACTTTTTGTATTTCTTTTTTTATTTCGCTCTAATTGTACTTTGTTTTGTTTCTACTGTTTTACCATGATACATTTTTAGTTTTTTTTAAAAACTTGTTTCGCATTGGTCTCCTCGCCATCTTCTTGTTTTTATATTGTCAATCATTTGTAAAGCACTTTGAATTACATTTGATTCGTCAACAAAAGTTCTATATCAATACGACTTGATCGACTGAATGCTTGATTGTTAAAATCTCAAAGATAGAAGCCTGCATGTGCATGAACAAAAAAAAAAACTCAGGAAGGGAAGTGAACTACAACTCCCAGGATGCATTTTTGCTCCTCACAGTACAGCTGCATGTGCAGCTCCCAGCCAGAGAAAGCTAAAGATCACACTTCTTCTGATCCAACATTCTGAATGTGTTCCAGCTCTGATTCCCAGCTTTGATCTCACGACATTGGAGTTTCCTCCACTGAAACCGCTGTTGATGCTCATGGGTATTGTAGTATTTAGACTTAACATTTTGAGCCCCGCTGTGTTTCTGGGTTTCTCAGTTGAGGAATATTGAGCAATAAAAGGTGAGAAAAGTACGACTCAACACATCGAACATCGTTGAACTGAAGATCAGTTTGCAAAGTTTGCTTTTGATGAACTCTTTAACTCCCGCGTCGATGCTTTCATGCAACTTGCATCAGGCCTTCTTTCTTTTTTTTCGCACAACGCCCTAGTTTGCTCAGCCTCCCCGCCTCTGCAGTCACCAAGGGCTCAGCTGCCATGTAGCTGGAACAATGGCTGCTGTGTGGGACTCCGGGTATGGAGAGAGACTGGTACTGATTAAGAGAGAGAGTAAAGAAAAAAGAGAGGGTAGAAATGGAGTGAGAGAGAGAGAAAGAGGGCGGGAAGGAGGTCCAAAAGTTGGAGTCCGTCCGG
This sequence comes from Myoxocephalus aenaeus, assembly GCA_038501785.1. Lineage (NCBI taxonomy): Eukaryota > Metazoa > Chordata > Actinopteri > Perciformes > Cottidae > Myoxocephalus > Myoxocephalus aenaeus. Next base: position 900,272 of record JBAMJR010000144.1, on the reverse strand, counting down.
CTCTGGGTGCGGAGGAGAGGGAGGGAGGCTCCGCTACGCCCTTTTTTTATCGGGTCACACAGTTCAGCTGGAGGCACGGCTGGTAAACACTATCCTGCGATCATTACACATACAAATAACCCCGTTACAGGGAGCTTACAGCAGGAAGTGGATGTTTTAGGGCGATTTATTAAGAAGATAGAAAGTGACCTCCTTTTATTCTGACAAGAAATGTCAACACTTTTTATGTCCAACAGCACCCTGACTTGTGCCTTTTAATGTAACTTATATTTAAATAAACAATAGATACAACCTGCACATAACTTGGTTGAGGTAAGGAAAGGAGAGAGGGAGGGTAAGGAGTTTAAGGAAAAGAGAGAGGCAGAGTAAGGAGTATTAAGGAAAGGAGAGAGGGAGGGAAAGGAGTGTTAAGGAAAGGAGAGAGGGAGGGTAAGGAGGGTTAAGGAAATGAGAGTGGGAGGGTAAGGAGTTTAAGGAAAGGAGAGAGGGAGGGTAAAGAGGGTTAAGGAAAGGAGAGAGGGAGGGGAAGGAGTTTAAGGAAAGGAGAGAGGGAGCCGTTTACGACACACAGGAACCAAACAGATACAGAACCTGGTAAGGAGGAATTTCAGGAGCTCGACAAATGGGTGAGGAAAGGAGAGAAGGGGGAGACGAGGGAGGAGACCGGGGGAGAGAAGGAGGATCAGCAGGCGAAGAAGGAAGCAGGGCCGTATAGTGATTATAGAGACAGCAACAAAAGAAAGTGTGAAAGAAGTGAGTGAACAGATGAGACAGAGAGAGAGAAAGAGAGAGAAAGAGAAAGAGAAAGAGAGAGAGAGAGAGAGAGAGAGAGAGAGAGAGAGAGAGAGAGAGAGAGAGAGAGAGAGGGTGGGAAAGGCCTAGCGTTGCCATGGAAACTGGGAGCTATCAGCTGACTCCATGTTTTTTCCACTCGTTCCCCACCCACCACCAACTCCCTTCCCCTCCCAGTCCGTTCATCTTTCCATCAGCCTCCTCTTCCTCCCTTTATTTCTCTCTCTCCAACCCTTTCTCACCTTTCTCTCTCGCCCCCTCCAGCATCTCTCTCTCCTCTCATCAGCCACACCCTGGTGTCTTCCCACATCGCCCTCTCGTCCCTCGTCGGCTTTCGTTTTCCACTCACCGCCTCTCGTGTTTTTCCCCACCCTTCTTCTGTTTCTCCTCTCCTCGCCCTCTTTTCACGGTTTTGCTCAGATTAGACCCACAAAGAAGAAGAAGAAGAAGAAGAAGAAGAAGAAGAAGAAGAAGAAGAAGAAGAAGAAGAAGAAGAAGAAGAAGAAGAAGAAGAAGAGGAGAGGATGTAAAAGAAAAATGAGGACCAAATGAGGAAGAAAGAAATGATGGGAAAAGGAAAGAAGGAAAACTTTCAGATTTTCTTAAAGGGGAATTAAAATCTAAACTTTCCTTGAGAGTCTTCTTCCTATAGTCAGATGATTCTAAGGGTGAATAGATGATATATATATATATATATATATATATATATATATGTATATAAAATAAATCTTTCCACCCGTAATAAATCTTTCCACTCTTAATAAATCTTTCCACTCGTCTGAAAGAAGACGTGGACGCAAAATAGATCAAAATAATCTAAACTGACCGGTGCATGAAACCCAACACCTGGAAGGATTTTCAAGATGTGTTTTCAAGACAAAAATAAAAAAAGGTCAAAGTCTACAAATCGATCGGCTTTAAGATCGACCGACGCGTATTTTGTGATTGGCTTTGATCATGAGACAATGGAGCTCTTTCTCTTTTTCCCCAATCTTGATTTGAATATCAGCACAAAGACTCTCTGTCTCACAAAAGGCCAGAAGCTGAACTTCACTTGAAAGTACATCCTAACCTTTCACTTCCCCAATTTGCATTTATTGTGAGTCCAGAGACAAAAGAAGGGTTATAAAATAACTGAGGGAACCACAACAATCTGCCGGGACACCTTAAAGACAGTAAAGTCAACGTGTCTGGATGAAACATGAAGAAGAACACCCCCCCCCTTTTGCTCTTCAGTTCAACTGCTACCGCCATAAAATGGGTCACCCAGTCTTCGCCTCGCAATTAATTCATGTAATCTCCAACTTGAGCAGCCGTGATAAGAAAGATGGGAATGTGATGCGTCCGGCTCCACTATCAGCGACCTTGTGTGGCCCCAGAGGAATATGTACATGCACCTTTATGACACTATATATATATATATATATATATATAGAATACAATAGCAATATTAAATATACAGACGGAATACAACAAAAGTATATAAAAAGTATTTATATGTATTTATATTGCACCAGATGAATGTAATTAAAGTAGCCAAAGTGATTAAAGTGTTATAAGTGTTTTGTGGTCTACTTTGAGCTCAGCTTGTTGTGCACCCTGACAGCAGCGGGAAGGAAGGACTTTTGGTATATAGTACATGTCCACACACTGAATGTATGAAAACGCTCCATTCACAGAGAGAATCTTCAGATGTTTCTAAACACAAATGTTCATCCTTCCTGTTTTCTCCCAATGTGGTCGTAAAAAAACACATTGACCCGGGTCCCTGTCCCTGAGTGTGTGTTTGGGTCCTTTACAGCCAACGCTAAATATGGCAGGAAGCCAGCACCAATTAACACATCTCTGTCAGCAGCGACATAACGAACACGTTCACGAGACATGGAGGAGTCAGCATGCAGCAGCAAACCAAGCCAAGACACATGGAGAAATTAAAGGTTTAAAATGAATAGAAATCACTATAAAACTGTCCTGAAATGTTATGTTTAAATATGCAAAGAAAACTCTTGTTTCATTTTGTTGACATATTAGAGTCAAATGATTTTACAGAGAGAATTATAGATATCTCTTTGTATCACTCCATAAATCAGATAATACTGTCAACAGCCATACAAAAAAAATCAATGTTTATAGTAATACAATCTTGTATAAACCAGGTTATGAATGGCATATGAACAAACCCCTCTGTAGAAACCTTCAGAATATAGAGAGCAATCAAAGTGTAACGTTTGGTGGATGTAAGAGATGCTGAAGTGGAGATTTATGGATCAGAGTCTGAGAAAATAACTAAATTAGAGAAACCGGCCTTTAAAGACATTTTGAAGACTACAGGTCAATAAGATAATTTAAAAAAATGTACCAATAGATATCAACATGAAACTTCACCAGTTCATTACTGACATTAAGACAATTATTGTTTTGTATTACAAGTTTTCTGAAATGTTATGTTTAACCCTAGAACACTAACGTCAGCAATTGTGTTTACGTTATTTCATTGTGTTGCTTTTGTCTGAGTTCCGTGGGTCTTTCTGTAGCTTCAGGCTTCTCACAGACATTATTGAAGGTGGGCGTGTGTCTCTGCTCCGATCGCTGTTTTTTTCAGCAGGGACGTGTTCGGGTGATTTTCACCCGACGTTAGTGATAGAGGGTAACATATTTTCGGGTGGATTTCACCCGACGTTAGTGTTAGTGTAACTTATTATTTTCCCGCCGTCCCCATTTCATGCAGAGCTATCGTCCTGTTACAGGCTTGGTGACTCCCTTCTCAACAAGTGAGTAAAAGATCGCTTCGTTTACGTTGACAATCGTTAGCTGCGCCGATTTCCTCCTTGATACCAGAGCTTATCAGTCTAAGTTATCAGTCATAGAGAAGAAAAATATGTCCAGAAACCGTCATAATGATTCCAGAGAAATGGCCACCCCAGCAACTGTTGCCTCTGGTCTACACGTCCTGCTCTCCCTGACACACGTCCTGCTGTCTTCTACACACGTCCTGCTGTCACATTTGCATTTATTTAGGTCATTTCCAAGGGAATTCATATGGTAAAAAAACATGTTTTGTCATTTTTCCCCTCTCAAAAAAAGCAATTTTTGGTTTATCTCTCCCACAGTTGTCAGTGATGCAGGGAGAGGCTCATATGTCCCAGGAACGGGTTGGCCGAAGAACAAGTTCCGCTCTATTATTTATTTATTTATTTATTCATTTTTCAGTAACGATTCCCTCATTTTTCACGAAATTGTTTGCCTTTTTTTAGCGTCCCCCCCATGATACCTGTTCTTCATTTTTTGAGAAGTTATATAGGATAAAATAAAAGAAGAGTACTTCAATTTGCTTTGTATTGTTGTATTTTAATATATTTTGTTGAGAAGTATTTTTTATCAGGTAAATTATATCGGGTGAAAATCACCCGACGTTAGTGATAGTGTGACTATTTATAACATTAGTGTTCTAGGGTTAAATGTGCAAATGAGGCATTATCTAGTAACTTTTGGTGAATTTGGGAGAAATCTACAGAAGCAAATAGACAAAGTAGTAAAATAAATGTTTCCACTAGTCTGAAAGAAGCAAAACAACAAAACCAAATCTCCTAATTGATCAGTGCATGAAAACAATGTTTTGCTCTGTCGTGTCTCGCCTTAAAGATGCAACTTTTCTATGTCGTGTTCCAGTCTGCACTTAAAAACACATGTCAGATGTCTCTCCTGTTGATACAATAGATCACTTATTACTTTATCTCAACCACAACCAGGTTCAGTTTCAGTTCACTGGCTGTGTTCTGCCTCCCAGAAAAGCCCCTCCTCCTCATCATCCTCTTCCTCCTCCCGAGGAAGGACTTTCTACTAGTGTACTCCACTTCAATGACAAACACCAACTTTGATCACCGCCACACTTCTACAGCATCACCCACGATGCAGAGAAGCACCAAGACGAGCAGTAGATAGGAGAGTCGCGTAGCCTCGGTGGCCTTTTCAAAATAAGTGCCCTTTTTTTAACCCCATATCAGTGAAATACTGCTCCAAACAGGTACATGCAAACCTGACTTTTAGTTCCTGGGTACTTTGGGGGGGAAGAGGTTAGAGTGACTGACCAGATGGTGCCGGAGGAAACCAGCAACACATTTGGGAACGTAACCTTTGCTGCTCCTCCACGTGGCCTCAACACACACGAGACTAAAAATACTGGATTCCACCGAAGCCCGACAGGCTCTCAGTCCTCGTTACTGTTGTTTCTACGGGAACAAATCATTGAGTCCACAGGTGACACAAGCGACACCATGATGGCTCATGTTGAAGGCGGAGGGACGACACGGTCTCACGGCAGTTCGTGAAATAGTCACGAAATCTATCGGTTTTGTAAACAGGGACACAAATTGTACGTTTTTTTTTTTCACGTGTCTCTCGGACACGACATTACGATAAAAATGAAAAGTTAGGTTTAAGCAACAAAACCACGACACCCATTTGTTTAAAAGTCCTGTTTGTTAGACACGTCCATCCTCCTGCTCACCAACATTCATCTTTTGGGATATTATAAAGTACGTCACGTGCTCTAACTGTTGCTTCTTTAATTCATGTTTCCACCACGAATAAGGACCCTGCTTTACTTCCCATTTGCATTATTTTCATCCTGAGCGACACAGAAAAAAAATAGATCATAGATTGTATTTAGTGACTATTTTCATGAGCTGCTGGAAAGGAGGAATAAAGTAATAGAGGAATAAAGTGAGAGAGGAATACAGTGAGAGAGAAATAAAGTGAGAGAAGAATAAAGTGAGAGGTGAAGAGAGAGGCACTTTTGGTATTGACTTGCTGGCAGAGTATACATGTCAATGTCATCTGTGATGAACTACTTAAATCTGATTTGTATTCAGTTTGTGAGGTGAAACACGTGTGCTGGAGTGTGAAGGCCGATATGGACGAAATAATGAAGACAGAGGGCAAAAACAACAGCTGGGGGAGATGTTAACCGAGAAGCACGTAGCCCCGCCCAGCACACACACACTCACGTACGCGCACACACACACACCACACACACACACACACACACACATGCAGCTCCACCCCTTAAGAGCCTGACCCACCTAAGGAAATCCCAAACTGTGTCCGTCCTCTCACTCTCTCTGACTCAGCCACCTGACTCTCGGCCTAATGTTACCCAATAGCAGTCAGTGTTGATTTCCTGGGCGCTTAGTAACTTACACACACACACACACACACACACACTCTAACCGTAAAGCAAACAGACTTTTAACAACAGCTGTGCAGCTCTTTGCATGAATGTGCAACTTCCCCCCAATTAAAAGACAGATCCACCTTGAGACTCGCACACGCGGCTGTTAAACATGATCTATTTCAGCCCCGTGCTCAGAGGTTAATGTAAGACCTGAGTATGAAATGCATGGAGGTGAACGGAGGAATCCTGTTCAGGGCCTGGAGGTCTAATTATGTATTATAAACAACATAAAGTCTATTCCCCTTGTGATTAATGTGTTCAATCTGTCATGAATCGGTGCAAATGAACCGTTGCTGCTTAGCTCGGCTGATTAGCCGTCCAGCTAGCTGTCAAACATAAAGCCCGTTGAGAAAAGGTTCAACGTGTGGATTATGAACATGCTTTACAGGTGAGACGAGGTGAATGTGGAGCAAAGAGCTCCGCAACAAACACACATGGATGTATTATTAGTGTGGCATAGATGGACTTGTTTAAAACCTGTCTGTCTGTGCTGCACCGCCCACATCCACTCACACACTTAACACATGTCGTCATAACCGACAGAAGAGATCTTCCAGAGAAGAAGCTTTTTTGACATCTCACTCAAACATGTCTTCCGAGAATTATATAGTGACTTCCGAAGAACTTCCCTCTTAATGTTTTATGATTAATTTCCTTAATGGGCCTGGACTTGTTGCATCCAGCTGTGAAATGAAGACAAAAAAGGGGAGAAACAGAGTCACGTCACGGGTCCATGGCTCGTCAAACTGCTACAAACGGTTGTCTTTCATCCCTGTTTTTCAGCTGAATGACAGTCCGTAAAGGCGGGCTCTTTGAATAAAGCAGTGACCAAAGCCTTTCACTGGCATTCTAATAAAGAAAACCAAATCACAACATGTTGTAATTCTTTAAAATAATCCACCCTGATGGTGTTGAGGGTAAAGAAGCACAAACCAAACCCGATGAGAAGAGTCCATTGACTCGTCCATTGTTTCAAAAATAATTTCAATAACTGAAAGGCACTCGGCGGGGAAAACCTTCGACACCACCGATGTTCCTCACAGGTGGCGTTGGCGCCCGAGGCTCCTCAGGAAACAGTGTTTGTGTTGGAAGCAGGTGGATTTATCTTGCCACACTCTGCTTCATAACATCCTCAAGCTGAACAAACCAAATTACTCGTTCACAGGAAGAGTTTTGATGACAACGCTACTATTGGATGGCTTTTTTTAAAAAGGGGGGAGTAGCAATTCAAAGTGTGAAATGTGGCCGTTCAGGCTCGTCTCGTCCAGTAGCGACACCGACGAAACTTTATGGATCGTACTTCGTAGACATACCAAGAATTATTTTAAATAACGTTAATATTATAAGCAACCACAGATGCTACGGTCACCGGTTAAACTGCAACTGTTTCCTCTGAAACGGTTGCGATCTCGTCGGAATTTTGTCGAACTTGAGTCAATTCTTTTGAGTTTTGAAAATACAAACAGTCAACGCAGACTCCCAAAATGTGGTCAGTTTATCCTGCTGGTAAAAATCCTGCTTCCTCGTTCATTTAGAAGGCAGCAGTTCGTTAGTACGTCACATTGAACATGGACAGAGGCCTTTCTGCTTCCTGTCCCAATCAGAGCTGCTGTTTTTTTTAATTTTTTAGCTTCCTGGAAGCTCTACTCTGGAGGAAGTAGACTGCCAACAATGACATCATCATGTTGCACCAGCAGAGGGAGCTGCATCAGTCCCATATCTGCACTGCATTCATCCCCCCCACAGACACACATACACTCTCGCACACACACACACACATCTCTCTCTGCATCCGGAAATTGTGAATGTGCTGTCCTTTGAATGGTTTGAATCTCTCACACACACACACACACACACACACACACACACTAGCAAAGCCCTCCTGGCAAAAGCACAAATAGGCCTCTAACCTCTCATACTCTCACACACACACGGAGAGTAATAGAGTGTGTGTACATGAGTGTCACTGTGTGTGTGTGTGTGTGTGTGTGTGTGTGTGTGTGTGTGTGTGTGTGTGTGTGTGTGTGTGTGTGTGTGTGTGTGTGTGTGTGTGTGTGTGTGTGTGTGTGCTGTGGCCTGTCTTTGTGCATGAGTGCTCCTGTTTACCGGAGGACAACTGACTTGTTTATGTGCATACATCAGTGACACACACACACAAACACACGTATGCATACACACACACATGCACAGAGGGCCTCATTGTGTATTTGTGTGTATATGCGAGAGAGAGAGAGAGAGAGAGAGAGAGAGAGAGAGATTACAGGCCTATTCACTGTGTTGTGCTGGCAGGTATTCAGTGTGTGTGTGTGGTGTGTGTGTGTGTGTGTGGTGTGTGTGTGTGTGTGTGTGTGTGTGTGTGTGTGTGTGTGTGTGTGTGTGTGTGTGTTCGCCTTTGGCTGAAGCAGCGAGTTAGAAAGAGAAACAGGGGGAGAGAGAGGCTGGTTTGGAAAGGTGGAGGAGGAAGAGGAGGAGTGAGGAAGGAGGGAGGGGGGAGGAGGGGAGGGGTCAGGCAACACAGTCTTTTCGGCAACTCCCGCCAGAGCCATGGTTGCCATGGTGACGGGGCGAGCGGAAGCAGAGCCTCCCTCGACATATCCTATTAGGGCGAGAGAGAGGGAGAGAGAGCGGTAGGGAGGAGAGAGGGCGGGAGAGAGAGAGAGAGAGAGAGAGAGAGGTGGGGGGGGAATCAAGTGTGATAGTTTGAAAGAGAAAGTAGAGGTAGAGCGATGGAGAGATGAGATGAAGGTGTGTAAAACAAGAGATGTTGAAGAAAGACGGGAAGTGTTTCGCTGGAAAGCCAGAAGAATGACCTTTGACCTTGTTCTGCCACGCTGACAAACACCAGTTTCCTCATCTCCTCTCTCCGTCTTTTCCGTTCACCACCTGTCCTCTTCTCGACTTCCCAACGAGGGACCCGAGCCCCTTCCACTGCTCAGTGGCCAACTGTAACCAGGGTTCCGTACGCGTCGCTACTCCTGAAACCTCAGCTTCCTACTCTGTTTCCAAAACAGACCCTCAAACTCCGGCACTGCAACCTGACACCGCCTGCAGGAGAACGCAAATGTCCGAATCATCAGGGACGGACATTAAACCGACTTCGCCTCGCCAGCTCCCTCCTACAGAGTTTGTGAAAAGTCAGATTGCGAGCGAGCGGGCCTGTTGATGTTTCTATCTATGTTTCTATCATGCAGGTGGCAAAAAATATATAAAAAATATATAAAAAACGGAAGAAAACACACATCCAAGGGTCAAGAAGAAGGGTCATTTACAAGATGACGGCAATTTAAATGTCCAATTGAAGAGACAACGACATTCGGGGACTTCGTCAAACAAATTCAAGAAACTGAGTTTCGCTTCAACCAAAGATGAATATTTATAAAGTGAGAACGCGTCTGACATGGTCGACCTGTAGAGTTGACAGCTAGAACATCCTGGTAAATTCAGAAAATTACATAATGTTACTGTAATCCAGCCTATAAAACCAGGAGAAGACAACACTTATCCAAAGTCTGAGACGATATCTTATCTCATATCTATTGATATAAAAATCTAAATATATTTCCCAGCCCTTGTTGTAGACACACCGAATTAAAACCAACTGGAAGTTGTCAGAAAACGGGCCAAAACCATTGGATTCCTTTTTGTGCAAAGTAATTCAAGTCGGTTAATCGCGTATTCCATCAACAGAAAAAATATCTAAGAAATTAAAAGGCCAATAAATCGATAATGAAAACAAAATTGGTGTCTGTCCTAAAGAGTCTTTTTTTTATATGTAAACTCCTTTTACCAGTTGAACCAGCGTACATCTTGATGTTTGTTTGTTTTACATTTTTACTTTGGTCGTGTCACCTTTTTTTGTTAAGAGACGAACTCAGCAAGGAACTGAAAAAAGTGATAATAGTGATTAAGCTTCAGGATGAGAGACGTTTAAGTGTTTGTGGGCTACCAGGGGAGGAGGAGGAGGAGGGAATACCAGGAGGACCAGCTTCCTGGAGACTTTATCTCTGGACAGGAAACTCCACTCCCCTCTGTGAGGCAGCCTAAGAGGGTGTGGTCAACACTCTCGCTCGGACACACGCACGCACGCACACACACAGCTTAATGATATCTTACGCAATAGTACTCCACCCAGCCCCCACCCATCACTAACCCAAACCACACCATGCTACAACACACACACACACACACACACACACACACACACACACACACACACACACTCCACCAGACCCCTCCCCCAACCCCTCACCGCTTCTTGAGAACACACTGACATAATTCAGTTGTTTTCTCTGAAATATAAGATTATATTTTTTTATCAGCCAATAAGGAGTGTATTTTCTGTCAGCAGGTGTTTGGCTCTTGTGGGTCTCTGATTGCAACCCCCACTTCCTTCACACCCAATGCTTCAGCTTGATGTTCAGCAAGTAAATTATTTTTGGGGAATTCAAGGCATTTTATATACAGTATTGCCATAAACTGACAGTATATTCAGAAAATGTTAGAGGCACACAATGGTGCATATAATGTATGTTGATATTGAACAATTGAGGAATCAGAGAACAGTAAATAAAATGCAATCAAAAACTTTTTCCAACTTGCAGTTTTGCAGAAACTTGAAACTTGCAGCCAAAATATTAATTTTGGACACCTAAGATGTTTCTGTTTTTGTTGGCAGACGACTATAGAAAAGTATAACAAAGTATTGTACCATTGTAGGTAAGAAGAAGAAGAAAAAAGAATCAGATTCTGAATACGTTGCACACAGCCGGGGGAGGGGACGGGATTTTAAAGTGATACATTTACGGAAAAATTACTTTAAAGTAGATTTTAAGTAATATATCTGAGACTCTGAATACCTCAGGTGCTATAAAAGGACATGGTGTATATCTCAATTGATACAGTAAAAATACTTAAATGTGTGTCTGTATGTATTCAACGATGTCCTCAACTCCAGTGTATCAGTCATTGTCGTCCCCCCCCCCCCCCCCCACACACACACACACACCTGTGTGAACACCTGTCCACAGCCCCATATATAAAGTTATACACATTTCAAACTTCAAACCAAAAAACCTGGTGTTTGTTTTGGGAACCCACCTCTATCCCTCGCTCATGTGCCCATCCCCCCACGTGAACCACACCTTCCAGACTAAACAACGTTTCATATCTTCTCACTTTACCCCTAAATAAACCTTTACATGTGCCTTGCTCTCACTTTACTATGTAAACACAATGAGAAGGTGACTGATGAGGAGATTTTCTGTCAGAGAGGCTTAGTTTACAGCTGAAAAAGGTGTGAAATCTAATTTGGTGATGATTAATGTTTTTTTGTGTTCAAATTGACCAGTCTGTTGACCGGTCAACTTTGACCGGGAACACAAAAGTAAGGGACACAACAGGAGGGTTAAATAAACCTGAAAGTATAATAAAGAGTAATTAAGGGTTCTTCCCTCTACAAAGAGTATGATAAAGCATTAGCATGGAGCATAAAAAAACCCATAATGTATTGGTTTGGATTTTGAAGTTTGTCTGTTCTCATTGAGCCAATCTCCCCCCCAAATAAACCCCAATGAACTCCGTTAACCTTTTTGATTGATTGTGCGGCCACAGACAAAACAACTCTCCACTTGCATTGCGGTTTCATTTAAAAAAGGGTGTTAGCACCGTTAGCTTTCCTGATGAAAATCAATGGCAGCAGCTAGCCTCTCTGTTTGCGTCTGTACAAAAGACAACTGAGACAACATCATGGATAACAAAAACTAAACTAAACATTGAAGGCAGCACAGAAGAGGACAAAATGGATGGCGGTCATAATCCTGCAGTGCAGCCTTCCCTTATCTGGAACACCCCTCTCCACCTCTTTCTCCACCTTCAATCTCTCTCCTCTCCCTCTTTTCTCATTTGTCTCCTTCCTCTCCACCAAATTGTTTCCCTCCCCATCTTCTCTTCAACCCTTCCCACAGCTTCCTCCGCCCATCCAGCCCGACAACACCCTTCCCTCCTTCCTCTGTATCTGGGCAGGGCTAACTGCTGCCCTAGCGTGCCCGAGCCTCCGCCAGGCCTCACCTTAAAATTACCGCTCACACGCCCTTTATTCTATACCTTCTCCGATTATGACAGGGTGCATGGCCAAAAAGGTGTGGCAACATGCCTACGATGCCAACCTGCACCAGCGACATGTTCGCACTCCGGAAGTTTTTTTATTATTATTTGTGATTAAATTTAATCGGCATTGTGGAAAATCTAGCCACCAATAAGCATTTTGTCCCAAATCGCAATTAAAATACACAACCAGCCGGCAGACAAACAGTCATAAATATGAGCTGCGTCTCTTTTAATAGCCGCGAGGCAAGCAGGTGACTATGCATCACTAAGCACGTCTTTGGGAACACAATGTGGCCTTTTGGGAGACAAAAGGTAGACACCTAATGACCGATAATTTTTATTCCAAGGTATAACACACAATTAAAATGTAGACAAAGTATTGTAAGTTCAAGACAAAAGACCGAAACCATGTATCATTATCACGGTGACAGTATGTCTCTTAATTCAGGACAAACCCAAAACAACAACTAGGTTTCTGCTGCTGATTAATGCTTAATAATCAGTAATTATTGCAAACACAGCAGGAAAGAAAAAAGATCTAGACTTTCAACTATGATCTGTCAATCTGTCAACTTTTCTAAATGCATTCATGCGGCACAGTGCATTTTAGACAAGGGTGTCATGTCATGTAAGTAAAGAGTTTTTGGCCACTGAGAATTATCGAACTAAAACAGATCATGAGAGTCCAAAATGCTGTTGCGAATGCTGCAAATTTCTATGTCAAACTTAGAAAAAGATCCTCTGCTAAACACAGACTGAAACTACCCAGTGAAGACATGACGGACACAGACAGTATATAGGAGGTTAACTAACATTCAACAGGCATGGAAGACGATGAGTTTATGGGGCAGTAGAGACTCGAACACAACAACTTTAAAGCCTTTATTAGGTATTAGGTCGGCCTTTTGCCGCTTTGTCTGGCCACGATTTAAAGGCTTGAACTGCACACTATTTAATGTTTATTTACACAACTCAAATCCTTCGGGGCGGATAAATCTGAGAGAGTGAAAAGTCATGTGTAAAAGAAGAGTTGACTAAAAGATACAGGCTCTGTAAACCGCGAGGGGAAAGAAAGCTTAATTCATAAGCCGACATTCAGACTGAAATAGTTCTCTCTCTCTCTCTCTCTCTCTCTCTCTCTCTCTCTCTCTCTCTCTCTCTCTCTCTCTCTCTCTCTCTCTCTCTCTCTCTCTCTCTCTCTCTCTCTCTCTCTCTCTCTCTCTCCTCTCTCTACCTCTCTCTACCTCTCTCTACCTCTCTCTACCTCTCTCTACCCCCCTCTACCTCTCTCTCTCAATAAACCCTCAATGCCAGTTAATAATTTCCTGGGAGAAAAAATATCAGAGCAGGAAGTAATATGTGTTATGATTCTGGTTTGTTTGGAAGAACAAGAAGAACAAGAAGCAGGAAGCTGCGTCACCAACAGGTGCTCAAACTGCATCAAGAGATCCCACACTCCATCTTTCATAGACTTAAAGACGTTCCCGAACTTCATCATCACCATCACTAAACACTCCATCCTCTCACCTCCTCACTGTCCTGTAGCGCTCAACCGCCCCTCCATACATCTCTCCAGTCAATCCCCTATCCGTTGTGCTCCTGTATTTCCATCTCTCCATCTACAGATCCCCATTCATCATCAATTCCTTCCTCATTTGGTGCTCCGCCCACCAATCTATGACCTTAATTGAAACGCAGTCCCTTCCTTCGATCCCTTCTCTACGTCCTCTATAGGGGATGGGAAACCCTTCAAACTTGTCTAATGACAGACATGATATCTCTGCTTTGTCAGTGAAGCAAATCCTCCTCCTCATAAGAGTTTAGGAGCTATCTGTGCAGGGTCAAATTGAACAGAATGATAGGTCGAGGCACAATTTCAGAATTCAGAGTTTGAAGTCTAAACACCGGAGGATCTTGAGTGTTTGTTCATCCGTCAGCAGGATTTTAAAATCAATTTCCATTCCATTTAGAGACCAGAACATGTGTGAAGCAGCTGATTACGTGTACAGTTTGTTTGGTGATCTGAATCTGGGGATCTGATAGTAATAACTAAAAATAAAAATAAACTTTGCATACAAACGTAAGAGACAGGACGTAGAAACTCAGTGTTGACCTTTAGATCTCTGGGAGTCGCTACCAAACTACACAACTACACCAGAGCTTCTACAAACACAAAACAGATATAATAATAAAAAGTAGTCGCTGGCATGTTTACGCTGCCGAAGAGCCGTAAATCTACATTTTTAGTCTCAGAATGAGAAGATACTTCCACACCTCAAGTATCTCTCAGACTACGGTAGTCCGTCAACAGCTGGTGAGGATACCTGTGTTCAGTCATGAAGCCCAACAGTGATGGAAAATGTTCCAGAGTTGTAAAATCCGTCCTCATAGTATTATAAACTGTGGAGTTAAGTCGCTGCTAAGCCCTCAAATGTATTAATCTGTTACCATAGTCACCATAATTATATAAGAAGTGGACGTCACCTGCTGGTTTGTGGATTGTGGTTTTGATGCCTCGAGTTTAGCATGTCCGCTGTTTTGCAACCAGAAGTGACACAAGAGGGTGTGCTAAGACATTGTTCACACGCTGTGAGAGGGTCAAAGTTGTAAGATAATAACACGGACAACTCCCAGACCAGACAACGGCGTGGTAGAGACCTGTCAATCACCTTGTAGCCCCGCCCTAAAGCATCCCCTGCTTTATGGTCAGTTTAACTCTAAATGGACCATAATTTACTCAATGAACATCATGCTGTATTGAAGAAGACTTGAAACTAGTCAGATAACCTGATCAGACCTCTACTTCTTGGTGCATCTGTCTTTAACTGTTACAGCTGATAATTAAAAACTTGATTTTCCAGTTTAACTACAACTTGAGTCTGGTATTGGTAGTTTTGTCAATCGCGATAACACCAGTATCGTGCAGTCAGAGAATCAGACAGCTTGGGATCTAGACCACTTAATTTGAAGGTAAAACGGAAATTGAGCCCACCTGACGGGTCAATGTTGTCAAGTGTGATGGAGTTTAAAACCCAACGGTCGTATTGGTTTCCTCTCCTCTGTCGGTTTGTTTACAGCCCTCTTGAGTCTAGCAATCACGTTCCCAGATCTCATCAATGAAGTTGGAAAAAAACTGTTGTTATTACAGAAAGGAACGATGACCAATATTATGAGAAATAAGACCCAGGTTGAAATAAACCAGAACTGAAATTACCAATCGTGAGATGGTGTGAAATGGAGAGCATCAGGAACCAATCTGGACTCCCTTGAGTTAGAAACAAATTAATAATTTGTCAATCACTGACTCGTTTGTAAAGAAAATGAACCCGAGCGATCAAACCCCCGCCTCGTCGTGAGCGATGCGAGTCGACGCCCAAACACACCTGACTCTCCTCCATCTGAATGTTCGAATCAATCAACCAATCAGCCCCCCCCCCCCCACCCCAATTCTCACCGTGCACTCCATCTCCTCCGGCTCTGGTTTGATCTGTATAGAGGGCATGGCTGTACCGCCCTCCTCCTCTGCCTCCTTCTTCTTCACAGACTGTGTCGCCACTTCCTCTCGCTCCTCCTTGACTGCCTGCTCCTTCTCCTGCGGCCTTGTCGCCGGCTCCTCCTCTTCCTCCTCCTCTTCCCGGGCTGCCGGCGGCGGCGGCGGTTGCTGCTGCTGTTGGGTGAGGGCGCTCTGTTTGGCCGTGCTCCTCAGCTTCTTCTGGGCGCCGACCGCACTCTTCTTCTGCTTAGGAGTCGACTGGCACTGAGAAGGAAGAGGAGAAGAAGGTGAGAAGGGTATGTGACAAGTAGAGGAGGAAGGTAGGGAAAGAGAGGAGGTGATAAGGCGTGTAGTTGAGGAGGGGGAAAGAGGGGGTTGGGAGAAATGGCAGAGAAAACAAGGGGAGGGAAGGGTGAGAAAAAAAGAAAAGCCCAAACTTCCAGGACAGGGGGGGAGAGAGACGGGGAAGGATTTGAAGAAGGAAAGAGGAGTGAAGTGGGCGTGACGAGGACAAGAAGCAAGAGAAGAGGAAGGAAAATGTGAAAAGGGAGGAAGACAGGTAGGAGAGGAAGTAAGACAGGAAATGGCATGCTAGAGTTTGGAGGAGGGGGAAATTACCTCTGATCTAGAAGTTGGCTAAAGAAAACCCCCTCTCACAAATCTTCCCGGAGAGAAGGGGTGTAATACAACACACACACACATTATGTTAAATAAAAAAAGAAGAAGAAGATAGAAAATTAAAAGGCAAAGAGAGACAGAGGAGGCAGAGAGACAAAGGCCTAATCCTGAGGCGGCCAGTGAGGGAATGAGAGCGAGAGAGAAATAACAGAGAGAGTAGGGAGGAGTAGCCGTGGACTGACCCCTCCCTCCCTTTCAGAGCAGGCAAGCGGACACACCCTTTTCTGGAAGCCGAACGAGAGACACACACACACACACACACACACACACACACAGAGGGAGAGAGAGAGAGAGAGAGAGAGAGGTGTGGGGAGTGCCGGCAGAGGGACTCAATACACACACACACACTTCTCGTGCTGCACACACCCCTTCTCTTCTTCTCTGTCTCCATTTTCTCTCCATGTCCACTTCCCTTCTCTCGCATCTAAATGTGCTATCTGAGATACTCCTCCGAATAAAACTATAAAACAATGTATTAATAGCTAAACGATCCACGATGAATATTTCTCCAGGTGTAAATCATCTACTCGCAGGTTTCCACTGACACTGAACTCAGCATCGTGCACGATAACCGTGAAATCCCGGGCAATCGATTCGTCGGCTAATCGGTCGTTTCAGTCTCAGCGGACTCCGATTTCTTTAGTTGTTTTTTACGCTCTTTTTTTTCTCACGATTAAAGACTTATTTCCTAGAAACCTATACGAGCACAACTCACGATTTGAAGTGGTGATTCTTCAGTTTGATTAAATTAGTCCTGCCCAGCTAACACCAAAAGTACACATTCCTTTTTCTTTTCTTTTTTTATCTCCAAAAGCTTTTATCCACTTAACAAAAAAAATTATCATAAATGTTGTTGAAATACAGGCAACCATAAGAACAAGAATAACTAGACGGAGCAGCACAAAAGACGTCTTAAAATGATTATTCAATAATTTAATTGTATGTCTGTACATTTCATGCCGAACAACTACTTCCTTAATTGACTAATCAAGGTGGTTAGTCTTTCGACAATACCGTCTTCAACAGCGGAAGGAGAATTTAAACATAAGTGCAATATGAAATCTTTTATTGGCGCCAATTCTGATTGACAGATTGAATCTCACGTTAAAAAAAAAACAGACTTAAAAACGAGACACCAAAAGGTTAAAGAACAAAATAAATATGTCATAAAAGAGACCGAAGACAAAGTTGCATCAACCACAGCTTCTATATTTCAGTTTCCAGCTGACCCACGGCTGGGTCGTGACCCTCAGGTTGAATACTGCTGATCTGGCCTCCACTAGTGGAAGTTGTCACAAAAGATGACTTCCCTTCTGTTTTTTTCTCTCTTCCTCTTTAGACCTGGCTTTTGCTGATGAGAATGTGGTTACGGCCGACGTTTCAGTGGATTTTTTTTTAGTTGTGGTTTTTAAAAAGAAGTGGGACTCGGCAGGTCAACGTCTGAGCTGCGTTTCTTGGCCTTGTATTTGTGAACCTGACACACCTGGTCGGAGGTTGAACCCGTTTACGCTAACGGACCGTCGTGCTGACCGACCTGATGGTGCCATCCTCTGTGAGCGAGACTCAGACAGGAAGTGATGACTTCACACCTCCTTTCTCAGAGGCTGAAATACACAAAGTAGTTCTAAACTTCCTGCTCGCAACATGGGAAACGTAGTGCTACGTACACGAATGAGTGTGATAACTATCCACATTATTAATAGTAATACAAATGTTGATATCAAGGAACAATAACTTGTCAAAGTAGACATATTTCAAGGCATTAAAAGGTCAGTACAAGAGCAAAATTGTACTTACAGTACTTTAAACTTCAAAAACTGGAAATAAACACTCTCTTTATCCAGAATCCAGTGCTGAGAGAAGCCACAGAGCCAAATCCAGGTCAGCCTAAAGACTGTTGCAGGCCAACATGTGACCCGGCTCCAGCGGATTCCACTGTGAGGTGTGGCATCAGCCAATCAGTCTGGGTGTGGCTGCCAGCACAACCCCTCCCACACACACACACAGAGAGAGGACACACACTGGTCTCTCAGTCCTATTGTGATGGGACAGAGCCCCCTCTGTGTCTCCAAACAAAGGTGAAGGCAGCTCAATGCCACACCTTCCCCCCTCCCCCCAAAACTGGCAACCCATCGACAGCCAGGCTCTGAAAATTCACCAAACTACGTTTTAAAGCAGCTTTTACTTTACTTTCTATTGCTTTATTTTGTGGGTCCCTGGCGTCTTGTAAATAATTGGGTCCATACCATGTAACACCGTGCTACCAATGTATTTAAGAGCAGAATTATTTTCGGCAGGGTTGGGAGCGAGCTAAAACCCTGAGGGTATCCGGTTTGTTGGGGCCACCATTTTGTAACAACATTAAACAACCACACAGGAAGAGATTCATCTGATTTCTGCACAAAAAAGGAGCAGGAAATGGACCACAATGCACTGCAGATACATTACATTTAATTTAGCTGACGCTTTTATCCAAAGTGACTTACATTTTTGCTCTTTACACCATAGACACAGCAACGGAGAGCAATTTGGGGTTAAGTGTCTTGCTCAAGGACACATCAACATGGACTAGCGGAGCCAGGGCTCGGACCACCGATCCTCTGATTGAAAGATGGGCATGCTAACCACTGAGCCACAGTCGCCCCAGATATAAGGTTACAAGCAGGCGACAACCTCTGGGTCTGTAAAGCCTTAAACCAGAATTATCTCTACTGACCACCAGGGGGCGACTCCTCTGTAGTATAGAAGTCTATGAGAAAATGACTCTACTTCTCTCTTGATTTATTCCCTCAGTAAATATTGTAAACATGAGTTTATGGTCTCAATCAAGTAAATTATGGTCCAGACCATAAAGCAGAGTATGTTTAAGGGCGGGGCTATGAGGTGATTGACAGGTCTCTAACACAACGTTGTCCTGTCTGGGAAGTGTTTTCGTCTTAGAACTTTAACCCTTTCTCACAGTGTGTTTACACCTCATGAAAGTTAATTATTACATTTTTGGTCCCCTAAAAATATGTAAGCTTCGGTCGTACTTAGCTCCACCCTCTTGTGTCCATTCTGATTGCTGAAAAACAAGATGGTGACGGCCCCAAAAACCAACATGATGACGGCCAAAAACATAGATATAAATGTAGGTATTTGCTTTGGTGCACGCTCACTTCCTGTCAGCTTAACAAAACACTCCAACAGGAAATGCAATGGTGTGTTTGAAAAGGTCTATAGACTTAAGAGGATGATATGTGCAGGAAACAGGAAACTTATGCAACCCTCCAATCACAGATTTAAACTATGTGTAAAGGATATCTGGATGAGAATGTTCTGGATTCCAAGAATTAACACGATGGTCCGAACCAACAGAGTTGAAATGATGTCAATGAAACATCTGGAATCTGAGTCCTCCGATAAAAGTGTTACAAGTCTTACTGTCAGTATTCTTCTCTTATAACCTGTTCTTTTGTCCATCGACTCCTTCTCAGTTCAGTTTATCGGGGGTTTGTTCCAGCTTGATGTTTTCTAACCCGGCTGGCCTCGTCATCATCTGATAATTGGCCACTTTTGGCTCGGCCTTCCGTGTCGAAACCGCCCCATTCAGTTATACAGAGGTAGCATGAATAAAAATGGCTCTCCATCAACAATTGAACGCCCTCGTCACCTTCTTCTAAATGCCTCATCAAGTTGTAAATGTGCCCGAGAGAGAAAATGCAAACTATCGCCGGTGGCTGGCCACCCGGGAGATGCTTTAACTCACTGAGCAAACTTCTTAACGCTTTAGGTGGAATTCTTTGCACAAAAAAACGAATGAGACACGATACAAAGTACCACTTCTAGTCGTGAACGCCTCATTGTTGACATTTTTAGGTGAGTGTCAAACAGTCTGGAGGAGGGAGGATTTGTTTTTGTCTGATGGAAAGAGCTGAAGGACGGCACAGCTGAAGGGTAAAACTCAAGCGGAGGCTTTTCTTCTACAAACGAAAGGCCTTAATAAACTCTGCATTCTTGTCTTTAGCGCACGTGAGCATCTTGTTTTTGGAGTCCAGAAGAAGTCTGCTCGAATGGGTTTTGGATTGGTTGCGGTAAAGTCCTTGTAGCCATATCTGGATCGACTAGGATTTGCAATATAATTCCTCAGCGTTTGTTTAAACCTAATGTGGAGCTCCGGCTAGGTGGAGTTCAGACAGAGCCACGTAAGCAGTAAATCACAGAGAAAACACACCAAAGTTAAAGTCGCCAGAACTTCTGTGTATCAGCGCGCTGCAGCGATCACGCCACACCCAGATCTACCACTCCGAACAGGACGGAGAATCTTTTGCAAATCCCACTTGATCCACATCTGCAGCCGGGGAAGGGGAAAGAGTGTGTGTGCGTGTGTGTGTGTGTGTGTGTGTGTGTGTGTGTGTGTGTGTGTGTGTGTGTGTGTGTGTGTGTGTGTGTGTGTGTGTGTGTGTGTGTGCGCGCGTGTGCGCGTGTGTTGAAAGCAGCACTAATGAGTAGTGATAGTGAGAGACTGAGTGTGCATGTCGCACGTGTGTAAATGAAGAGTGACAAGAGAGAGTGTGTGTGTGTGTGTGTGTGTGTGTGTGTGTGTGTGTGTGTGTGTGTGTGTGTGTGTGTGTGTGTGTGTGTGTGTGTGTGTGTGTGTGTGTGTAGGGGAGGGGGGACCACTGTGGAGTTCCTGGAATAAAGAAGGGTGGGGTGGGTGTGACCCTGTCAGCCTCTGATCCCACCACAGGAAGTCAGGGTGGGGGTAGAGAGGGACGGACGGACAGAGATGGGACCCTTTCAGTGCCGAGTCGAGCTGAACTGCAACGCGATCAGATCTGAGGGAGTTCTCCGGCAACAGACAGCCACGGTGAACTTCTCACTTTGCCGAGAGCAGAGTCGGCCGAGCCCACTGACGATCGTTGCTTTAAGAACGACCGCCCAAAGGAGAAGCTGAAGAGAGAGCTGTAGATGTCTATGGACGACAGACGGCTCACCATGACCCCAATGCTGAGGCAGTATGCCGTTATTTTAGACAAGGTCATCCTGAGGTCATTAAATTAAATCAGATGCATTTTAATTATTTTTGCTGACGAGAGAAGACGTGTTAGGGGGTCACATGCCTTCTGCTCAGACGTTTATGTATGTTGTTGCGCTTTTTTCTTCTTTTTTGCTTACGCGTATTGTTATCATGTATAAAATAATAGAAAAATAATATGAATATGAAGCAGACTTTGTAACGGGCGATCTTTCTGTTCCCATGGACCCTTGAGGACCGTTATCGTGGCCAACAACACCTTGTCAAAGCCTACAAAAAGGTTTTAACAATTAACTGGTCGACAACTAGAAAGTCCAATGTAACAACATAATACTGTAACGTTACAACGTAAAACAAAGCAATGTAAAAACATAGTAACGTTACAATGTAACAACATAACAAAACAACAGTGGCGGGCCGTCAGGGCCTGCTAAGCCTTCTCTGCTGGCCTAAACAGAATCACAAAGTTTAAATTAAAATTTTGTATAATTTTTTTATTTTGTATTTATTTTTATAATTAAAAGTTTTTATAATTTAATTGTTTTTCACAAATATACTAAATGTATTATAATAATTTTTGTGCCGGGATAAGCTGTTAAACAGCAGGCGTAGGTACAGAATCCAAAATAAACATAGTAACGTTACAACGTAACAAAACAATATAAAAACATAGTAACGTTACAACGTAGCAAAACAATGTAAAAACACAGAACAGAACCAGATGACGTAACAACGTAACCAGCGTGAATAAATAACAACCGCTCTTCGTGGACTCTCTTGCTCGTCATACTCGTTATTGTACTACGTAACTTTCAATAACGGTCATGTGATCATCATGTGAACATATTATCCTGGCGGCCGGTCACTGTGGATATTATATTTTTTATGTGTGACTATCCTTGAATATTCCGCATGTTTCTGTTCAAACATCTTCTCACATCCTTCACTGCAGCCAGAGCGTCCACAGTAGAGTCGACTTTAGTCGTATCGACATAATTAATAAACAGTTGCAGCTCTTCTTTCTTTGTTAATAGAATATAGCTGCATTTTCGACATTTAATGACCAAAAGACTAAATAATCAACAGAGTGATCCGTGAAATAATAATAATTTCCGTCCTGACATCAGCTGATGAGGCCTAAACTCACAGAGCAGGTTTATTCCACGAGAGGATCCGTCTCTGGCCTTCAAACAGGCCAATCTCAACATTTAAAAAAATCTATTTTTAATCGGTGAAGGCTGACTGAGCGTGAACTGAACACTCGGCTTCGTCCTCATACGGTCCCACACGTTCACACCCGCTCAGAACAACCAGTCCGTTACAGCCGGGGCCGCGAGGGAGTCATGTCTTTTGAGGATGGTCTGGGATTCAAACTGAATCAGATAGCCTTCATCTTTTTACCTCGCTGATGCAAAAGATGCAAAACAATAAATTGGATTAGAAATATTAGAATTTTAGATCATCAAACTACCTACAAGTGGTTTAACTGAAAAATTTAATTTGATTTTATCTGCTGTCTTATGAGAGGACGGCAGTAAGACGGCACGAGAGGTGCTGGAGGAACGTACTGCAAACATTCAGACAGAAAGAAATACACTGATAGAAAAAAAGGCGCGGTCGTCTCTTCCTCCCACCCGTGGCTCCGCCTGTGAAGGGTTAACCTTTTCTGTTTTAGTGCATGTAGTCATCTGACTAACCGACACAGAATGACAACACGTGTATTGTGTGATCAGATATATTAAAACACAACGTAAGTGATCACACATGCAGCATTTATAAAAATCCAAGTGTCTGTCTCACTACAGTTTCCAATCACTTTCCAAATTTCCCACGTACAGAGCAGTCCTCTTTGAACCCACAACTTTTTCAGATTATTCATATGCTCTCATACTACGTCATATTCGTACCAATTCTGACATCAAAAGAACATTACAGGTGACTTTGGTGTTTTGAAAAAATCTCCATTCAATCATCCAAACATCAAGCAGGCGACTCCAGTTTTTAGCTGAGACTTTTTCAAATATTTTTAACGACTTAGCTCGCTGTAAACGTACTCTTAAGACTCTTAGATCTTACGATGGATCATTTTTACGATTTCAAACATTTACATAAAGACTCAGCAGGAAATAAAAACTCTTGCTGAGCAAATTTTTTACAGTGCCGAGAGAGAGAGAGAGAGAGAGAGAGAGAGAGAGAGGGTGGGACAGAGACACTATCTGGGTCAGTGCTGCCTGTCTCCAACACCCCGGGCGTGTGTGTGTGTGTGTGTGTGTGTGTGTGTGTGTGTGTGTGTGTGTGTGTGTGTTTTAGGTAGGGGGAGGGGGGGGATTGCCCCAGTCAGCAGCGCTCTGTTCATGCCATCACAGGGTCCAAGCACTTGGTTCATGTCTGGTTATACCTACTACCCATGAACGCCACAATTTCCCAGAGCAGTTACCAAAGGAACACACACACACACACACACACACACACACACACACACACACACACACACACACACACACACACACACACACACACACATTTGTGTCTATACCTATTAAAAATGATCATTATTTAATATGCAGCAGCTTCAGTTTGGGGTTCGCTGTCATCTGATGTAACTGTGTGAATAATCAGCATGAGAAGAGGAAAAGAAATAAGCTAAACGATGTCCTCCCGCTCACAGCGCTGTGGGTTCAAGCCCAGTTTGCCGCGACGTCTAAATTCCTCCCGACGCGCCGTCGATAGCGATCAGATATTAAACGGTAATTTGTCTGTGCGGTGAATGCAAAAGCAGACGCGGCTCTGGTTCAGTCACAGAGGAGAGTTTGTGCATCTCCATAGATTTTATGGCATCTTTAGGATTATTTGGACCTTTTTTTATGACAGACGGAAAATAAAGGGACGAAGGCAGGATGCTGCAGGAGTTGGTTACAGATTGACCAATAATAAGAGCGTTACCATAAAAAGGTTTCAGAAAGTGTTTGCATTTGCCGCTCCATGATGATGAGACATTAGTGGTGACGCCCCATTTATTCCAAATAAAAGGCTCCAGGCTGCAGCAGTTTGGGGCTTTCAGCACACAACAATAATGCAATTGTGATTTTTCTTTTTTATGTTTCTTTTGGACATTTTCTGCTCTTGGTTAGCCGTAAACCTCAGCACCAAATGTGTTCACATTGGAGGCTACGGTGGTAACCGCTCGCTATCTGAAAAGTACTCATCATAGACTGTATGTAAGAAGTGGACGTAGTCGTCGTGACATCAATAGTTTGTGGACGGATGTTTGCCGATTTGGCAGGGACCATATTTGGACTGAGGAGGAGTGACACCTGTCAATCACCTTGTAGCCCCGCCCTACTTGCTTTATTGGACTGTTTGACTCTAAATGACCATAATTTACTAAATGAACATCATGCTGTATTGAAGAAGACTTGAAACTAGAGATTGAGACATAAACTCATGTTTACAATGTTTGCTGAGGGAATAAATCAAGAGAGAAGTAGAGTCATTTATATAGACTTCTATACAACCAGAGGAGTCGCCCCCTGGTGGTCAGTAGAGAGAATGCAGCTTTAACACATGAAGCATAGACTTCTATACAACCAGAGGCGTCGCCCCCTGATGGACAGTAGAGAGAATGCAGCTTTAAGACATGAAGTATAGACTTTTTCAGAACTGGAGGTTGCCGTCTGGTACTTCCACATTCTCTAAAACACTTCTACAACCTCGACTGGAGCTGCAAAAAACAGCTGGATGTCAGTTAGTTTTTGTTATCGATGGGGAAAATACAAATACAGAAACACCTCTCGGGGCAGTAGTCCATTTTCATACAAGAAGTGCAGGTCAGGACGGACGGAAGAGAAGACAAGAGCGGAGAGGAGGAGGAGAGAAGGAGGAGAGAGGAGGAGGAGCAGATAAGTTGGGGACAGGGAGGTCAGTTCCCATTGGTTTCCAGTTGAGGGTCCAAAGATTGCACAACTCCTGTAACTGGAGTCCCTCTCACACACACACACACACACACACACACACACACACCCTCAGTCCTGAGAAGAGAAAGGACCCAAAATGAAGGAAGTCAACGCATGCGTGTGTGTGTGTGTGTGTGCGCGCGTGTGTCAGAGAGGGTGGGGCTTGCTTAATAAATCAGAGAGATGAGACGATAGTTGGGAGGCTGGTTGGCCGCTAAAGTGCACCAACAATCTGCAGTGTAACAGAACTTCTTGTGATCACTGTCTTGTAGTTCCATATCACTTGAGATACAATGAAGAAAAAAACATGATAAATGTGCGGCTGAGTTGGTGCATTCAGGTACCAATGAGACAGTTATGGTTACAGTTCTTAAATCAGAGATAACCTCAAGGGATCACGAACGTTATTACAATTCATCCTGAGGCGGACACAAGTGTGTGCGGACAGATTTTCAGAAAAATATTGTAAAAATTCGATATATATTTTCTGCTACACAATGCTAATGTCTGTCTGAACACCCACTTTTAAAAGTGGTTGCCGAAACTGAGAGTACGGTTGACTACCTTTTTGTTAATTATTTTCGGGGTAAATTTTTTTGCTGTTTACTCTCCCCATCTTTTATCATGATGCCAACCCGTCGAGCCCTTCCTGTCGAGCCTCGCTGCTGCTTCAGAAGATCGTCGATCAGAAAGCGTTGTAGCTCGACAGATGTGAGCAGACAGTCGGTGACTTGCTGATTTTTATTCACTCTCAGCCTCGAATGCTTCTCTCTTCTTGTGTTTGTGTTGCATTCAACTGGCCCGAGGCTCGCGGTGCCAAGCACAGACATCTCTATATTGTGCGGCAAGGAGGGAGCAAAGCTGTGGGGGAGAAGGGGAGAAGGGGAGAAGGAGAGAAGGGGAGAAGAGAGGACGAAACCGAACGATGGCAATCGAGAGGGGAAAAAAACAGTGTCAAAATTATCTAGGAGGGGAGAGGGGATAAAGAAAGAGAAGGAAGAGGAGTGAAAAGGAGGGAAACTTTTCTCACCCTCTCTCTCACAGCTGGGACCTCACAAGTCACCCCCCCCCCCCCCCCAACCTTATTACCCCTCTCACAACCTGTCACTAACCTCTCCCAGTGGCGTCTTTACCACCACAACACGGTAGCGCCGTGAATTCATTACGAATACATTCAGAAAATAGGAGAAAAAAGTTAACGTGGCTGATTATGCTGATACAGTAGATACACACACACACACACACACACACACACACACACACACACACGCACAGACACACACACACGCACACACACACACAGTGTGTCTTCTCTGCACGGTGACAGAGAGGACACACTTATCTCCGGCCCCCAACCGACCACTCCCTGATAGCTCCCACTGCCTCCACCCCTCCAGTCAGCTGAGGAGAGGGACCACCGCCTCTTAAAGGGCCACACCAACATCACAGAAACCAGCAGGGAAGAAGGCCAAACTGCCGTCCCTAGGGCCAAAATAAGTTGCCCTTGAACACACCACAAAAGACGACTAGCAGGAGCTTCCTGCGCACGCACGAGAGGAAATAATAATTCATGTCTTAAAGCTGCATTCTCTGTACTGACCACCAGGGGGCGACTCCTCTTGTTGTATAAAAGTCTATGCTTCATGTGTTAAAGCTGCATTCTCACCACTGACTAGCAGGGGGCGACTCCTCTGGTTGTATAGAAGTCTATAAAAAATGACTCTACTGATGTATTCCCTCAGTAAACATTGTTTATGTCTCAATCTCTAGTTTCAAGTCTTCTTTAATACAGCATGATCTTCATTTAGTACATTATGGTCCATTTATAGTCAAACAGACCATAAAGCAGGGTATGCTTTAGGGCGGGGCTACAAGGTGATTGACAGGTAACTAAGGCGAGGAGTTGTTCATTTTGATTGGCCAAAAATCTGTGGCGGGCCGTGCATTTTCTACCTGGGCCTTCTGTGCCGTCTGATATCGTATACATAAATACACGCATGACGGGATGCTGCGTCATTAACGGACAATGCATGTAGTCCACATCAACAACCAGTCACATTTAGTTATAACAAAACATGACAAAACAATCCAACAACGCACACTCAAGAGCACGAGCCACGATCAGAAGGAATGATATTAATTATATAACAAAAACAACACCATAGACACTGTGGCGGCAGGGGTGGGGTTGGGCTCAGCTGCAGAGAGAACTGAGCTAGGGTGTGGTTCAGGGAATAGGTGCCGGGATGAGGTGTAATCAGCCTCAGCTGGGGGCAATTTGTGTGTCTCTCCCGCCACCAAGTCCGTTTCTCCTCCTCCTTCAGCAATTGAGTGTTAAAAAAAACTACACCAAGCAAAACACAAAAAATGTCATAACTTCTCTTATGTTTCAGCCTGAACTCTTCTGACCACCGTAAAAGTTGGGTTACAAGCCGCTACTACGTTCGGTGGGTGTCCCCGCTAGTTCCCCGCTGTAGCCAGCTAGCGCTGCTGCTAGTTCCCTGGTAACTTCCGCTAACTTCCGCTAGCTCTCCGCTAGCTCTCGCTAGTTCCCTGACAACCATCGAAGGTAGCAGGACCAGCCCCGGCTCGACGCCCAACTCGGGCAGAGGGGACGCGGGCAGCAGCAGCGGGGAGCTAGCAGTAGGGCTGCAACTAACGATTATTTTAATAATCGATTAATCGGTTGATTATTTTTTCGATTAATCGATGAATCGGATAAAAAAAAACAAAAAAACATTCATTTCCAACCCTTTATTCAAAAACAGAAGTGACAGTGCAAATTCACAGTGCAAAAAATCTTCAGAACGTGCACAAACAGGTTGCTCCTTGAACATCCCTGAGCTGTTAATTAAAAAAATTAAATAAAAATGGACTAACGCAAAAAACATGTATGCTTTACATCTGCCAAATGTGAGCCCTTTTTACTGTAATTGATCTCTTTGGAGCAGAGGCTGCATTTAGCATGCCCTGCTTTATCAATATGTATGAGATACTGGGACAGTGGGAAGCTGTACTACTCCTTTCACGTCTGTTTTGACCTCCACCTTCAGGCCCAGCTCCACTTCATCTCAGCTTCTACTTTGAGTAAAAAGAAAAGAAAACCTGCAGCCAGATCCGCTGGTGTGCCGGTTTAATGTAAACAAGTGACTGCGTGAACTGAACCTGAACGGGGGGTTACGGCATGTTTCATTACGTTACGTTTTTTCCAAGCAAGACTGAACTGTAACGGAACATAAAGTAACTTTAACGACAATACACAACCCAAACACGTTAGCTAACGTGATAGCAAGCTGACTAGCTTCCATTAAAAACAAGTTTGAGGTAAATCGAGACGCTGTAGACATCTTAACGCTGATTGGCCAAGACTCGACACGTCACATCAAAGATGTTTTATTGCGAAGATCACAACCTCAGCTTTTCTCCGTGTCTCACTCCAATCTCAGAAACGCTGGCAGGCAAGTTGCTCTGCTCCGCTCTTCTTTTTTTCTCCGCGACTTATTGACTGGCGTAATAATCGCACGACACAACGAATCGATGATGAAATTCATTGCCAACTCTTTTGATAATCGATTGTTATCGATTTTATCGATTCGTTGTAGCAGCAGCGCTAGCTTGCTACAGCAGGGACAACCACCAAAGGTAGTAGTGGCTTGTAACCCTGCTTTTACGGTACTACTGCGTTCAGCTAGCAGCTAGTTAGCTTTCTGTTGACTAAAGTCACCCTGGCCCACTGACCAATCACAGTGCATGTTAATGCTGACGTACTTCCAGGCCACCTCGCAGGCCCTGGCACGTCAAATAATACGCCCAGCTTATCAAACTAAAGATCTGATTGGTTGAAGACTATGACAATCAACGATAACGTCCCCATGTACTTTAATCTGCAAAGGCTACCTAGAAGGCCTCGGGCCTCTCTTCTTCCATAGAGACATTGGAGGTGAAATCTGATTGTCTGTAATGCGAAGAATATGAAAAAATGACATGCAGAGCGAGAGAAAGAAAGGAGAAGTTACACCAGTAGGAGAGATAGAAGAAATGTGGAGGATAAAGATAAGTGGTGTGAAATTAAATTTATTTCGCTCACATTGCCAAAAAGTTCCAACAATGCTTTTAGCACTTCTCTGTTTTGTGTTCTCTTTGCCATCATTACAACAACAGATTGGCCGTTTTCATTTCTTCACGTGCACGTTCTGAATTTAGGGGTCTACAGTATGTGCCCGTTTCATTGTTGGTTTTCTTTTAATGAAAAATGTACACAATGAATCATTTTACAAAGACCAACATTTATTTAAAGATAATAGTGCGGCATCGTTTCATTTAAATAAGCAAAAACTCTCACGTGAACATTTAATGTCATCTCATCAGAAGAAACCAGTTCAAAACTAACAAATCCTGATTTAAATCAAGCAATATTAAAACATAAAAAATAAAAATGGCATTTCATCAAAATCCATCTTAATTACCCCAAAATATTTATATCAATTTCTTTCCATAATGCTAACAGGCCGACTTTCCTGCAAAACCTCTGTGGAATATTTCACACACACACACACACACACACACGTCATTTAAGGTACTCTGTTCCCCGTTTGTGCTACACATATTTTTTGTCTTGTTTGCCCTGTCCCTTTTAAAATGATATCACGCTGATATTATTTTTAATGTGAAGCAGTTTGATTCGCATTTAACGCTTTATCAAGCTTGTGGGATTAATTCGGTGAAATGTTTTCTTTGTCTTTGTAATTTAATATGAATAACTACGAGCCACATTTTCTGTGTATTATTTCCATTTTTTAAACCAAAAGGAACCTTTTTTGTGGACTTTTCAGCTTCCTCGTGGGGGACATATTATGTATTATATCGCTGGAAGATGGATATACATAAATAGAGGTCGAGCGAGTCGTTCCACTTCTCTTGTCCAAAGTACATATTTCACAAAGAAGATCAATTCACTTTTAAAAGCTTTTACTATTGAGTAAATATGTTGCAGCCAAATGAAATAGTTGACAGGCTATTCAACCCTTATTTCTTTATAATGCATTTAATACTTGTTTACTTGTACACAGTAGTCCATGAATATCAGATAATTAAACAGTTAATTAAAATCCCTCCTCTGCGTTGTGGAGGTTGGTTTCGTTGGTTTATGTATTTTTTTTGCCGGTTAACCCTGATTTTCTGTTTTGATTCTCCCCAGTTCATCGTGTTCGTACAGAGCCCTCTAGCGAACAGCTCGTAGAGCGTCAACGCCTCCGTTCATGCTCTGAGCTCAAGCGTGAGTATGAACGGAGCTAAAGCGACCGCTTTATCGCACACGGACACTCGGGCCTTCAGGCCTAAATGTTTTCGATTTGTTGTCGTTGTCTAGTTTCAGCCGGTTCGTGGATGTTTGTCTGTGTTAGCCGAGATTTTTGTTCACGTGTCGACACGCTGGATTTTGAATTATTTTTTGTCTCTTGCGGGGCTCTGTTGGTCCACTCGTGTTGCAGCTGATTGGCTCTTCCATGGCCGACCAGATGCTGCACGTTGGCACCCAGCCAAACGAGACCCCCATCTCTGCGTCTGTGTTTTGGAAACCGCTTCATTTTTATTATTATTCATTTCCTTATTTTGTCTCCTTCGACGCAAGTTCAAAAGCAGTGACACTCTACAGTCCTGCGATTCCTGAAAAACGCAGGTGAGAAACCAAAAAAAAACACACACACAATGCTTGTATGCAGAGGAGA
The DNA here is from genome assembly GCA_038501785.1 of Myoxocephalus aenaeus. Classification (NCBI taxonomy): domain Eukaryota; kingdom Metazoa; phylum Chordata; class Actinopteri; order Perciformes; family Cottidae; genus Myoxocephalus; species Myoxocephalus aenaeus. Next base: position 869,275 of record JBAMJR010000144.1, on the reverse strand, counting down.
GCAGAGGAGAGCAGGGTGTGTCTCCATCTGGCTGGCAGAGAGAGAGAGAGAGAGAGAGAGAGAGAGAGAGAGAGAGAGAGAGAGGCTTCCTGGCTGTTATCACACCACACCCTGTTGACGCAAAGCTGCAGCCGCTGCTCCGCTACACGCCCTCTTTCTCCACACACACACACACACACAACAAAGTTAGTATACTCTGCGCTAAGTTAAATACATATCACACACACACACACACACACACATTGCCCAACCACACCACTGCGGTCAGAGCACTTCTCTAAAGCTCACGCTGGATTCAAAGCGCTTGTTGGCGAGCGTTAACCTCAAACACGACACACACACAGACACACAGACAGGGTTTACTTTATGTGTCCTCTCCTCTCCGATCACTTCCTGCCTTTGCGAGTGTGTTTTGTTCTTTTTAACCTGTCCCTTGTCAGCCCGACACTAAGCTGACCTCCCGCTCACCTGTTTTCACTTCCCCCATCAGTGAATCACTACATATAGCAGCCCAGCTCCTTTTGTTCTTTGTCGGTGTGGCGCCCGTAACCTGCGGGCCGGAGCCCGTGACCCCGCTGCCTCCTCACCGCTCTGCTTTTGGCTGCACCGCAACCTTTTTAGTATCCGAGACCCAACGAGGAATCTGAGTCAGGCCGCATCTAAATTTGACGGAGTCCAGCCTCAGTTCTCTGTAGTTTGCTGAAAGGCGACCGTGTTGAATCACACAAGTAAATATAACAGCCGCACACTCTGGGCGACAAACGAGATTAGGAAAAAGACACAAATGTCACACGGATAAACATCCAGGTATCCCATGCTTAAGGTCGTGGCTTTGAGTGACAGGTGGGTGTAATCTCAGAAGAATATAAATATATATCTTGTTTAGATAGTCTGTGTCGTAACTGCAAAAGATAAAAGATGGCCGCCCACTTTGAGCTTCACGACGGTCTTCAGAAAGCTCTGGGTGACGTCACGGAGACCACCTGATGTCCAATTTTTTAAATTGTTTTGCTGCTCTTTACATTCCTTATGATGCCAATTTAAAAAAATGCTCTACTGGCTTTGTTTTGTTTGTCTCTTCTTTCTTGTGTCGCAAATTTTGTTTTGTGCATTCCTGTGTTGCATAATGACAATAAATGATTCTTGAATAATGTGGACGGAAACCTGCTGTGGTCACATGATGATGATGATGATGATGATGATGATGATGACGACTAGCTGGCCTTCATCACCTTTTGACCCCGTTTCCACTTCCAATTCAAAAATCCAAATATAATAAACACTATATATTTCAATAATTCTCCCAAGAAATGCTGCGTGTTTGTGTGTTTGTGTGTGTGTGTGTGTGTGTATGTATGTGTGTTCATCCTAGAAAACTCTGACCTCATTGTCTGATCATCTACTTCTTTCACCCCATCATCATCATCATCATCACCACCACCCCCACCACAATTCTTTATCAGTGCCATAACCTCTATCTGTCACCACACACACACACACACAAACACAGACACAAACACACAATGTCAGACACACCCTCCCCACCTCAACCGCCCCTTCACCACCTTCCTCCTACTCCTCCTTTACTCCCTCCCCCTATCTTTCCCCCGTCCCCCCCCTTTTCTTTTAATTGTGGCCGGTTTTGGCAGCACGCCCGCGGTTGTCATGGCTACGGGATTCTCCCCCCCCCCGTTCATGACGGTGGCGTGGTTGGTAGGGGGTCACCCTCCACCTCCTCCTCCACCACCGACTAATCTGAGGTGACACGGCCAATATCCTCGCACAAACACACACATGAAGAGAAACGCACACACTCACACACACACTGGCATGCAGCAAACATTCTCAGGAGAAGAATGTGTCTGTGCGCACACACACACACAAAAACACTCGACAGGCCCCACCCCCTCGCCACCACCCCAACACATACACACACACACACACACACTCATTCACATAATTCACAGTCACACATTCTCACCAGAAGCACACATTCAGCTACACACACACACACACACCCACACCCACACACACACACACACACACACACACACCTCCCTTGAACATCCAGTACCGAAGCTTCTCCTCTACTTTTCCCGGTGTGTGAACGTTGCAAAAAATGTCTGACGGAGCTGCAGCTGAGAGCGATCGTGGTTACGTGTGTGAACCGTTTGTACCGTTACAACACCCCCAAACAGCCGGAGCAACTAGCTTTAGGTGATTAAAGTAATCCTTCAAAGTGAAAACAATCCACTACGAGTCGGGAGACTTTGCGACCATCTACAGACTACTTTCAGCCAAATGTTATGACCTTCAAATCCTGAAAATCTACTTCAAAACATTTTAAGGATCTTCTGTCAAGTAGAACAAACACAACAGGAAGTCAAAATGAATGATGCTGCTGTGACGTCAGGTTTGTTTATATCGGCGAACTCGGTTGACATAGAGGTCGCCCGACTTTCAGACTTGAATGACCGTTCCTTTGCATTTTTACCATGCTCAGATCTGTCATCAACAGATTTCTTGGTTGATCCAATCACGTATTTATTTTGGGGGGGAAGATAAATCTAATTACAAGAACCCTCCCCCAATAAAAAGTGACATGAGTCGTTTCAGCAAAGTATCCCAAAACATCTTACGGTCAATGTCATCACTTCTCTTGTTAATTTTCTTCCTCCTTTTTTAATTTTGATATCTCTTCAGGATTCCGTGTCGCACTCGTGTTCGAGGGAGAAAGTAATTACGACGAGAGCGAAGGAGGAAGACAAAGTCCAGGTGTGGGAGGAGGCGGACGGGCGGGATTACCAAAAACATCCGGCTTCAACGCGACAGATTCCCTCTGCACACGTTCCTGCTCTGAATGATTTACAGTGCATGTAAACACGTCCACCTGCAGGTTGGATGTTCCTTTTTTACTTCTTTGTGAATCAATTGATGCTAAAAACAGGAGCTTGCCGATGACGGCGGTCTCCACAAAATGGGATATTGACTCACAGACATGCTGTATGGCTGAAAACACCAATGTCATCACATGACAGTCTGTCCCATACTGCGAATGGAGGAGGGGGAAGAAGCACCAGAGAACACAGCGGCATGTTCCAGAAAGAGAAGAGACATCGAGCCGCGTTACAAAACCGCGGTCCGAACAAAGCCGTGCGTTCTGAAGTCACATGACAAGCTCCCAGCAGCTTTGTGACCTTCAGATAAACTCTGGTCATCACGCTCTTAGAAGCTGGTGTTATCAATCCTTGAATCATGGACCACAAAAAAAGTTCTGTTTTTTTTCCTCCTGCTCGTTCACCTTTCTCTCCACTTCCTTTTTTTTTTTACATGGTCAGGTTGAGACTATCAATAGCAATAGAGGTGCTGCCGGGATGACGTGTGTTTGTAGTCCAACCAGGAAAGCATCACTGGTTCCCTCAACAAAAATCCAATGGGATTCTTTCTTTGGATTTGTGCAGAATCAGAATGTGTCAAACAAACGTTTATGATTCTTAGAGGTATTGTTCATCAAGATAATATTCACAAATTAACTTTAATATCTTTTTATTAAATATAAATAATATTTCATATTTGTGTGCCTTATTTTATATATTTTCTTAAACTATTAGCCTTTATAGCAATGTTTCTTTTGTTTTCTTAATTCAAATTCTTACCTTAAGTTTATTGTAATTCTGTGTGGAAGGAGGACCGAGCAAAATAAGTGTATCATAGTACGGAGTAACTGTCTGTTATCTGTGTATATGAAAATAAAAATATCTTGAATCTTCAATCTTGAATCTTAATGATGTTTGAAGTGTAAAGTAAGAGGAGGACTAGTGTCCTAGTGAGGACACTAGGTTGCCTCCTAGTGTCCACGCTTAGTTGCCTCCTTTACACCCTTTAAGATCCACCAGAGAGGCGTTTTATTGACCTGTTATATAATCAGACAACTAAACGTTAGAATCTCTTCAGCTCGTGTTGAACACAGACTTTATTTCAGACGTCTAAAGTTCTAAACGAACACACTTTCAAGAAACCCACTGACTTTGAGACGAAGGAACAGGAAGTGAAAAAGTCTGACTTGATTCTGGGTTTTTGGACTGAAGCTTTGAAAAAATATATTCTCAGTTACTTATATTTCTCCAAAATAAGTAACAACCTGAGATTTCCTCTCCAACCTGAATACAACTGTGGTTAATTCAATTTAAACCAGAAACTCTGCAGCTCTGTGAGGTTGTATTTAGGCACCGCTGTGGTTTTAACTCATTTTAGCATGCTAGCATACTCACAATGACGATGCTAGCATGCTGAGTGAAGCAGGTATAATGTTTACCATGTTCAGCTAGCGTTTTGGCTTGCTAACTTTTGCTAATTAATTAACTTTTGCTAATTAGCACTAAAAACAAAGTAAAGCTGAGAGTGGTGGCACATTCGTTTTACATCAATATGTTTACGTAATTATGCAAATAAGAAATGTAAAGTTATCACAATTCATCCGGAGTTGGACATGAATCTGTGTACCAAATGTAGATGTGTTAATTCCTACTGTAACAATAGTCCCCGTGGAAAGTGTTGGCAGCCACTGTGTCTACAGTGAAACAAATACTTTATTTTGTTTTGTACTATTATTATAACACTGGTATTTAAATAAAACATTTAAAATTGTTGTGAGCAGCACAAACTTCCCCTCCCTTGTGTTGAGAGGGTCGAAAAAATAAATAATCCACCATGATGAATCCTCATTTGTGGGTCTTGCGTGAGCTGCGGTGACTGTTGGTCTCGGGTCAACACTGTGACGAAGGGTCAAACATCAACAAGTGCTGCTCGTCCCTCGACATGCAGAGCGTCTGAGTAAAAGTCAGTCAACCAGTTACTCAGTCACAAGCAAACAAACCAATGAGCTGAACTGAAGTCAAACTGGTCAATGAATGAACCAGCAGGTCAGTTCAATCTGATCTCTCTCTCTCTCACTCTCTCTCTGTCTCTCGCCCCAAAGAATAAAAAGTTCAATTCTGCAATAGTCTAAAATGAATAAACTGATAAAACTAATAAGTCTTGCGACCTAAAATAAAAATAACAAAAAAACAAATGTACTTCCTCTAGCATTTTTACAGTAAAAGCTTTCAATCAAAGGGTTTTTACTCTGAACTGAAGTTTAAGTTGGTGGGAAATTGTTCCAAATCTATATTTAACGTCCTTTTTGTTTAAATTAATTGTTTTGATATAATTTTTTAAAGAGCAGGTTATTTTTCCATTTAATATTTTAAGTAATTTATTAAATTAATCAATTCAATTTAAAATAATGTATTTATATATATTTCCATTAAATTAAATAAATAATTGTAATACTCATTTTGCGACTTCAACTTGTACGTATTTACACCGGAGCACTAAAGGAACATAATATCATTACCCCTGTAAACTGAATAGTGTACATGGAGAAAATTACAATAAACGCTTGAACCTTGAAACGCTCCTCATCTGGAAGCTTCTCCCGGAAACGACGTGTTCCCGGTTTCCAGTTTGTTTTTGCTGTAAACAGAAGGACAACCGGAGAGACGCGATGTTGCCAGAATCTCCCAAACATACAAGTATGACAGATTAGCACATCAAGACCGACAGAGTTAAACTGTCACTTCAATGTATAGTCAACACAGATGGCTGCTGGGCCGGCCAAGCTGTTCCAGGGAACGCTGTGTGTGTGTGTGTGTGTGTGTGTGTGTGTGTGTGTGTGTGTGTGTGTGTTCACTCTATCACCACCTTTTTCACTCTCTCGTCTCCATCATCCTTCTGCTTCTCCTGTCATGTTGGTGATTGACAGACAAGCTCAGGATGGACAGAAGAAGAGACGCCAACAAATACCAATTATTATATTACACACATGTTTAATTTAAACAGCCACCGTAGACGTCTATTCGGATTGAACTGGCAGGAAACTCCAAATCAAATCAATTTTCAGACTCCACCCCATTTAAACTTATTTAAATTTAAACTCAAATAGGTTTGGTGGCTGAAAATATTAAAATCGGTTAACATTTCAACAACAAAACGCATACTATCGCTTTATTCGTCAAGCCCAAACATTTGCTGGTTATCATTGTAAATTTAATGAGAGCTGCAAATCTAGCCATGAATTTGTTTGATATTGTTTGTTATTTGATAAGCAATTAATGTAGTTATTTCTTTAGAGAAGAAAGTTAAAATTCATTGCTTCTTAATTCATTCCAGCTTCTTAATCTTGAATAATTTCTGATTTGAGGACATCATCTTGGGCTTTGATCGACATTTTCTTAAATTGTATTGACCAAACAAGTAATTTGATTCATAAAAGATAATGATTGACGGATCAAATTGAGAGTGAAAATAATTAGTTGCATGCCTAAATTGAATATATATATGTTATGGACTGTTGGCATGACAGAAATTGTGATTTAAATTTTGTATTTTTATTTTCAAATTATGAAGCGGACATTTTATACTCGAAACGATTAATCAACAAATTGTAAAAAAAACTAAATAAAAATCAGGCAGAATAATCGATATTATGTACTAAACGCATATCTTTGGACTTTCGTATGAGTTGCGCCAGCTTTATTTTTTTATTTTAATTTTAATGGATAACATGAAGTGTGGTGGTTTCAGATCAGGCTTGTGTTAAAACCTTTTAGAAACCAATCCCCGACGAGGGGGGGAAGACTGAGCGATTGTTATATAAAACTGTAAATCATAGCTTGCTTTATGAAAAAAAGCCCCAAACCGCTGTATTTGGATGTATTGAACACCATAAGTAATATACAAGTGAAACATATGGTTTGGTGAAAACATTCAAATGTCATAGATGTGCGCAAATGCAATTTTTTGAGTCCTCGTCTGAATTTTCTTTGTACTAAACCCTCTTTAACTTTGTTCTGCTTCACTTTATCAAAGTAAACCTTTGCAGAGAGAATGTTCACATATTGTGCTATGATTTGGGTTAGAGTTGGACCTTACAGCTGCATCATTTCAAAGAAATAATCATCCTGAAAGTGCTTTTTTTCCTCGGCGGACCTGAAACCTTCAGTGTCATCTTCATTTACTCGTAACCAGTAACATAGGTACTGATATTTACAGATCTGAACAACATCTCACATGTATATCTTTTATTATAACACCAACATTATTCAAAAGCCCTAGTGGTTGCAGAGATACACCCTTTTTAGTTTGGGTATGCAATTTTCGAGGAAAGGGCCTAAACATAGGGTGGTTTCCAAAAGGTTAATGCCGGCGTCACCTCCAGACGGTGCAGATGTTAGACCGTATAGTGATGAGGAATCAGTCGGAGGAGAGGAGGCCCGTGATAGAGAGGAGCTGCAGTCTGCCTCTCGTCCTGCAACCCATCACGACTCCATTTCGGATCACTGAAAGGAGTGCCAGCAGTCGGACCGAAAACTATTCTGTTTACAGAGTCTGACAAATACCGAACCACCGCTGTGCCGAGTATTTATCCCAGAACATAACTTCTCAAAAGCGAGGCAAACACATCCAGCGGATTCGAGAGGGCCTCGGCGTACTTCTGGAATCCAAACCCACACGAGGCCGGCTGGCTGGGATGTGTTTTCCATCGCATCCACTTTGGATCCAGGTCTGGATCATCCTGCCTTTGAGACTCTTTATGGAGAGAATCAAGGTCAGGTCAGCAGCTCGGATTAAACCGTTGACGTGATATATATATATATATATATATATATATATATATATATATATATATATATATATATCTGTCGTAGGAAAGCTTCAAATTTTTGGAGATTTAACTTAATGGTAGAATCATGGAGAGGAGAATCAGCCGGCTCTGCTCCGCCTTCACCATATAAACGGTGCTGTGTCTCTATAAATAGCTCGAAAGCCCTGGGGCAGGCCAGCCTGAGCAAGGCCGCCCAGCAAACACAGAAAAAAGGAGAAAAAAAGAGACGTGACTACACCAACAACTCTGCTGAATCAAGGGTAACCAAGTCTGTTAACCCTCCTCTAGACAAGCCACAGTGCAGCCAATCATCAACAAGTTGTCTGACCTGAATAATGCAGTAATTGGTTCCCCACACGGTGGGGAACCAATCAGCATCATGATGCATCATCCACCCCCAGATTTGAGCTAGCTGGTCTCCTACAGTCATTAAATGTACACAACAGTACGTGGATATCCAAACATTACACCCATGTGAAGGGCTCGGTCTTGGTGCTCACAACTTCAGGTATCATCTTAAATAACCAAAGTAGTATCGAAGCCTCGCCAGTCAAACGATGAGGCGTCGCCCTATTTGAAAGTTTCGACAGATCTGGAAAACTGAGTTTCTCCACAAAGAATCACACAAAAGCCACTTTAAATAGTGTGTTTACCAGAAAATGTGCACATAAATTTCTTGGAAATACATCATTACGCATTGGATTTAAAAAAAGTGTGTGTCTGTCAACTATCAAACAAAATGGCCGATTAGCCGGCGAATCGGCTAGCGATATCTGCAACTGATCCTTTTCGTGCCAAGATCTAGGAAAAAATTACTATTTGTATGGTTTTGCTCACGGCCAATCACCGCAGGCGTTCTTCGATTTAATACGACGATTACCTCACGGATCCTCACACAACGTTTTTGTGTGATATCCTACGAAACGTTGCTCCTCATTTTTTAGCTTCCCTTTCCAATGAAAGTCCAGCAAAATGCGTCAATTTCTGCTCGTTACATGAATACAGCCTTTTCAAAATAAATGGTACTAAATCAGTAGTGTTGAGTGATATACACAATAATTACTTAATTTTCAACATTGTATTGGGGATTCAGCTTTGTCAGGTAAGGTACTTAAAATCATAAAACTCTAAAACATACACTTTTATTACTTCAAAAAGACAGAAAAGATATTAGACTTCCACAAAGATCAAAGAGTACTATGTCCTGAAACTTCAACTTCTAAGACTAGCAAGTCCTTGCTACAATATAAATGTTCAAAGTTAAACACTGATAACAACATCAAAACATCCACAAATATCAAAGATTACTACCACACTTCTCAGTAGTGTTACACATTAAAATGAAAGCTCATACCCAAAACATAATGCAATTGTAACATAATGTAATAAAAGTCATAACGTCCTGAAACTTAAACTTCTAAGACTAGCAAGTCCTCGCTCCTCCTGCCTGGAGGGGTATAGTATTTTAGCTGATAATTAATGAGACATAATAGATCAATGTCCGTTCACATTTGATTTTGTTTGGTGGTGAATATTTACTTATTATAAATACTAAATAAGAGAAAGAAAAAACTAAATTCACTCCTAAGTGGCCGATCTATACCCCCGGGTATAGTTTGGCCTAGGACAGTTTATCCCCAGGGTATACTCTGGCCTGGGCCAAAGTATACCCAAGTTTAATTTGGGCGGGGGTTAATTTGGCCTGTTACACCGGTATTAGTACTGGCATCGTCATTTTAAAACCATGCCCAGCCAACCGTGAGCATTAATCTGCTTTAACTGCCTCCACTTCTCTGGTTTCTAGGCTTTACTCAAGACTTTGGAACCTGGCTGCAGAGATTTGCTCACAAGAGCTTTAGTGAGTGTTGGACCGGGTTAAGATCTGGACTCAAGAGCTCCCCTTTTAAAATGCCAGGAAAAATATATCAATAGATAGTTAACTTAGTAGCAGTAGTTAACAATGTGAACATTTATTTAGGGTTTTCTTTAAAATCAATGAAAGTCACAAAAAAATTGCATTTCTACGCCACGCTGTTGGGCTCGACAGTAGATTGCAGACTGATGAAAAAAGCTCTTCCCACTTCCTGCTTCCCATTAATTCTCAGTGATTCAGCCGGATTGAGTGACACCCCCCCGGCCAAAACGCCACCCACCAGCAGTGACCCCTGTGATGGCCCCTGTGAACCCGGGCCCTTCCTCACACTGTGTCCTCGTACCTCGACACACAAGCACTCTGCAGTATACTGTATGTGCAGCATGCAGAAATAAATAAATATATATATATATAAATATATATATCATCCGAAACATTTCTGTCATCTAACTCTTTGCACTCGTCCTTTTAATGCCGGTGATCGAGGAGCTTATTGTGCAGCTGCACGCGCCGTAAATTACTCTGAATAAGACGAGCGTCACATAAAATGGAAAATGGAAAAGTGCAGTGAGCCGGCTAGCTGCCGCCTCCTTGCCACCTGGAAAACACTTACAGTGCGCTTATTAGAGCGCTCCTTAGCTCCGCCAGCGAAGCATGAGACTCCTGATCTCCGGGTCACACGAGCCTCTAAATTACAAAACACACCTCTGGACATTTAATACCATTACGAAGAATCAATTTATGACGTCCGGCGTGTGCCGGGTTCTCCTCTCGGGATCAGGTGTTGTGAACATGCTTCTCGTTGCACCTGCTTCTGCTTCTGCTTCGGGTCTACGTTAAATCCAGTCACAGTGTGATGGAAATAAAGTGAAGTACTGTGAACTAGTTTCATTTAGAAGTGGAATATGCCTGGGTAGACCACAACAATACAGGAATCCTTCTTCTTTTTTTGGTTTGTGACGAAATAGTGACAGTTGCTCGCTGCAAACCCCAACCTGTTCAGCAGATGCATTGCATTCTGGTCTATTTGTGGGTTTAGAAATCTGTGCATGTCTCTTCTGTGACATTTCTTTCTTTTTCTAAGACAGAAGTCTGAGAGCGGTGTATTACGTGTAAATCGATATGTAAGGGTGCTGGTGAGAGTCAGAGGGACATTAATACTTTTGGTTTGTTTTCTATTTAGTCTGGTTCGGTTTCACTGTGCACACATACAAAATTATAATTTGCTGAGGGGGCGTGAACGATGCAGCGAATCACAGACTTTGAAATATTGTTTGATAGTTTTTCCACTGATCTACTGTGAGCACGAATCCTTTCTCCAGTTTATCTGAAATGACTTCATAAACATCCATACTTTTGTGGACTTTATTTTGCATATTCTGGAAGTTCAACATTGGACTTCTGCAGAGGTCTGAGCAAGTCCTCTCTCGCTCAAGCTGACTGGTTGTTTACCTGCGTCCATCATCAAATCCCTGCGTAACAAGTGCCCAAAACGAAGCGCACCGGTTCCATTTAAACGGACTAAACATTGCATATGGCTGCAGGTGATGCTTCTGCTTGGCATCATACCGTTTGCACAAATTAGTTAAAAGTCATACTAATTTAATTAGTCGTGGAAGATGTAATATGCATGCAGAACTTTTACATCAAGACCAACTGCGGTGAGAGAGACGATGCTCATTGATCGGCCACTTAGGAGTGAATTTTGTTTTTTCTTTCTCTTATTTAGTATTTATAATACAAATATTCACCACCAAACAAAATCAAATGTGAACGGACATTGATCTATTATGTCTCATTAATTATCAGCTAAAATTGAACAAAAGAGCCTGAATAGTTAAAGCAAAGAATAGTTAGCAGATTTAGTGTTTTTCTGGTTCCCTCGAGGTGAACTCAAATCCATCAGTCAACAGTTTGCTGCTTTGATTTGGCTTCAGCAGGATTTACACAAAAAACCTTCCTTGATGACACATTCCAGGACGCTCCAACATTTGAGAAGCACACATTTTATGAGTTCATAAGTTTGTTCAGTTGAAGTGAATCCCTGAGGGCAAGACAAATAGGCAAACGTGGATGTTGTGGTCAGGCTCATTGTCAAAGTCTTTTATTTGCACTTAAAATGTTTCAACGTCAACTTAAGAGTCCAAAAACCGAGGATTTCTAGTCTCTCTGTTAACTGCATTGTCATGACTGAAGAGCTACTGGAAAGGGAACGAGCTGAGGGAGGAAATGCCACGATGACGACATGGCAATGAGCTGGATGTCAAGAAGGGAGGAAGAAGAGGAGGAAGAACAAAGACTGCCTGGAGGAGCACAGTTGAGAAACCCCGTAACGAGGGTCGCACCGTGGCAGCTGACCTGGTAAAGGTGATAAACGTGGGAGACGGGTGAGAGGAGGGAGGGAACAGGTTTGCTGCATTGCCGTGCAACAGTAACAACAGCACACAAAGGAGGAAGGTGACTAATGGCTCACTCCGATGGACGGGCTGTGTGCATAGCAGCTCCCGCAAGTCTCATCAAGTTGCATTTCCCAAAACATAGACGGCTCCAAAACCACTGATGTAAAAGCAACAACGTAAAGTCAGCAGCGCTGCCCCAAAAGTCACCAGCACGGCCGTGGGACTGGAGCATCCAGATGTTCACAAGAGGGCAAGAAGGTATTTTTCTTACAGCTGGACACATCTGAAGTCTGGCCCCTCCTCAGGGTTCATAGACATTTTGACTATGGTGGGAATCACCAGAGGTCCCACGATTCGATTTTATCACAATACTTGAGTCCCGAATCGATACTATCATGATACTGCGGTTTATTGAGTATTGCGATGTATTCCCTTTTTTCCACCGCAAATTGTCCCCAAAGGAAAACTTTGTCAACATATTGTATCTAAGAAGATAAAGTATTCAGTCTCTTCATCTCACTTCAATAAGTTGTATTGCAGCAAAATGTGATTGTCAAGCAGACAAACTGACCAACACTGTCATAAATGGTGTTCCTAACAAACTGAACTGTTTGCATTACAGTCAACATAGTCGCGTCATTCGAGCTGGATGCGCTGGGGCGGGGCTTATCTCTGTGCAAGCAGTTTTCATTTCCGCCATTCACCATGGAAATAACCACTCGTTCTGCTTTATACTTGTTGTGGAAATCCAGGCCATGACTTTTCCAGGTTTTCCATGACCGTACCAGAGACGTACGTCATTCCTCAGTCCATATATCAGGGTTTCCCCTACCGTTAGAATAGGGGGGCGCCTACAGGGGGGCGAAAACCCTCCGCCCCCCTGTAATTTTCTCCGTCGCGCCAGATCACAGACGTGATTTAAGGTTCCCTTTCCTATAAACAGGTTTACACCTTGTTCTTTTATTAAACAAACTCAATGTTCTTATTTTATTGATCGTATTTCTGTCATGGTCGCGTTTACAACTCTACTTTGCTCTCGGTAACGCGCACCGCGGAGATCCGCCCCGATGCCCACAGACTCGTGCGCGCGCACAGGTGGGCAGAGAGCACACTTCCATCAGCCGGCAGAGAGCGTCCAATAATGTCGCGTGGAAAGAAAACAGATATATCTGCGTTTTTTAAACGCTCCCAACGTCGCCGTCGTCGCCGACCCCCCGGCCGACACCCCGCCCCCCTGAAGCTGTAAACCTAGGGGAAACACTGTATATGGTCACCTTCGTTCACTGGTTGCAAAAAAAACCCGCAGCAGATGATGATGACAAAATTTGCCAAACTCAAGGCTTCAAAACGTCTGTCCACAAACTAATATCCTCTGAAAGCCAGCAACACGTGTCAATTTCTGCTCGTTACATGATTACAATCTTTTCAAAATAAACTTCACACTAAGTCTTCACAGTAAACTCGGTTTAGGTTGAGGCCACAAAACTGCTGAGTCGGGTTTAGAAAAAGATAATTTGGTTTAAAATGACCACGGATGTGTTGGTACTGATATATGAAAATTACGCGACAAATAAATCAACACTGACTTCTTGTTTCATGAGGGAAACGAACAGCGGCCTCCTGAATGAAAGATCGCTGTTTGTTGGACGCGTCCACGTCCCTTCTTTCCCGCCCGATACATACCCAAACATTTCCAAAATCTAAGACAATATCCAGTCTCATGTGACGGTTAAGCCAAACGCGAGAGCCAGAAGAAGAAGGATGACAGAAGAGAAGTCGAGTCGTGATGAAAACCCCACAGCCTCAGACATCAAGAGAGGCCTTTGCCCAGAGGGGCCGCCATTAGGATGAATTTATGCAAACATGCGGTCCCCATTTACAGCGTAGAGCAGGGGTGGGCAATTAATTTTCCCAAGGGGCCACATGAGAAAGTTTTACCGTTGTGGAGGGCCGAACCAATAGTCTGAACTTAATTCAATTAAGTAAATATTAATGTTATTACTTTATTACTGTAAATGATATGGTTTTGAGCTGCTATTGGTAAGATTACATGTTACAATAAGGCTATGAAAATAAGTAAAAAAATGTAATTTCATTTTTTAAGATTTTTTTAAACCTTACCTTAAATATGTATGTTAAAGACCAGCAATGTATTAACTTTAAACAAAAGCAATAAGTGCTTTTGATGTTTTCCAGTTCAGTTGTTCTTACTTGGTGAGAAAAGTCCGGTCTGTGTTGGCTTGAACGAGAGCATGAAGTCTGGTGGAATGAGGTGAAGGACAGCTGACAGGTATCAGTGAGAGGATCTGATCTGTTGAACTTCATCACTAGAATGTTTGTTCTCATGTAGGTAGATCCACAGAGAACAAACATCTTCTGAGCAGGCCTCCTCATGTGAGGAAAGTTCTCCTCTTTGAGAGAAGAGTAAAGATCCAGAAGTGATACTGACTTAAAGTGCTCTGCCAAATGTGCGGTCTGATCCACTGATCAGACCGCAGGTCAGATCCGCGGCAGCTTTGCGCATGCGCGATTAATTTTCAATCTGGAGGCGGAGACTGCAGCGCGAGGCTCCTTGGGAGGCGGGGCTCTCGCGGCAGCACCCGCTGCTCGCTGAGGACAGAAACTGCATAACAATACGCTTTCACTTCAGTCTCCAAGTCGGCAACACTGCCCGTTGTGAGGCTGCGTGCGCGCACACATAAATAAATCGCCTTCAAAGTAAAAGCATTGCCGTTTGTATTGCATACATGGCGTGCACCTTATTTATTTATTTTTCATTTTTGATTGACCTCACGCGGGCCAGACTGGGAGAGCCGTAAAATGCCCAGGTCTGGCGTAGAGGTTAGAGGTTGAGAAAATAACCGTGTGGTTATTTCATATGCCGAGACTATTTACATATTGAATGAACAGAACACATTGAAACTAGAGATTGAGACATAAACTTGTATTTACAATGTTTACTGAGGGAATAAATCAAGAGAGAAGTAGAGTCATTTATATAGACAACCAGAGGAGTCTCCCCCTGGTGGTCAGGAGAGATAATGCAGCTTTAACACATGAAGCATAGACTTCTATACAACCAGAGGAGTCTCCCCCCGGTGGTCAGGAGAGAGAATGCAGCTTTAAGCGTTGACTTCACTCAGCAGAACAGGACGTTACCGCCTGGGAGATACACTTCTACACAACATCCACTATCTCAGTCATTTGATCAAACTTTGTTCAGCATAGTTAATCATTGCCTATGTGAGGCATCAGCCGCTCTCTCGCTCACTCACTGACACACAGGCAGACTTTGTATTCATGAGGACCCTTTCCTGCTGATGCCCTGCCCAGGAATGTACAGCTGACCCTGCTCTCACGTCTACAGCCCAGCTGATCCCGGACACACACACACACACACACACACACACACGCGCGCGCGCGCGCGGTTGTGCCTCCGTGATGCAGAGGCAGTGCCCTGCTATCAGTTAACAACACTTCCAGTAATTCACAGACTTCAGTGTTGACGGGAGGAAATTGATTTCCGCTCAACGTCAACAAAATATTTCTCTGGGTCAAAGGTGAGAGCCCGAAAGAGAAAAGAGCTTTGTGAATGTCTCAATTAGAAAACAATTAAAACAGGTCTTCTTACCTGCTGCTCTTTGTACAATATTACACAGAAGTATTGGTGGTGCACCGCAGAATGTCTGGCATGGCATTATTAAAGTGTATTCCTCTGCTCTCATTATAGTTCATGAAAGAGCTTGGAGTCGCTGGTTTTGGGGAAAAGAAATGTCTCCACCACACAGGATAGTGATGCGTTTTATGTTTGTGGCTTGTTTGGAATAAACAGCAGAAGAAAAAAAAAAAAATCATAAGAAAGTCTTTCAACTTCAAAAGAAGATGTCGCGGTACAGCAGTCTGGGGATGGACCTGAGGATAATTAGACCCAATAGGACCCGAGCGCAGAGAGAACACCGACACAAACAAGCAGCCACGATCAAAACAAACAAATAAAAAAAGAGCAGCAAGACATTCTCCCTGCAGTCCACAGTTCACTCTCGCCACAAAAAAGAATACTTTTTTTTCTCCTGCAAATTACTGTGCCACACAACGTGATAAGAGCTGACATGACACATGACCCAAGAAATAAAATGGGCCCTGATTAGACGGAATTTAAGTCCGACCTCCACTTTACATGAACAATACATGCATACAATATCATACAATATAATAAAAAGAGGCAAAGCTTTACCTGACATTCATTTGAATTTAACACACTTTGACGTGCGATGCTCAGCCTCTTTACGCTTATATATTTTTTCTTTAACTTCTGCTCTCAAACGTGGAATTATTCAGCCCGGTATCATGGCAGTTCGTGAAATAGCCACCAAAATCCTAAATATGTAGTTTTGTTGCCTAAACCTAAATGTACGTAGACATCTTAAGGCCATCCGTGATGTTTTTTTCAAAACCAAACTCGTTCTGAGGGCCACGACGAGAGAAGAAAAGAACCCCGAACAATCCGTGTCCCTGTAGGCAGAACCAATATATATATATATATATATATATATATATATATATATATATATATATATATATATATATATATATATTCCTTTTATTTCAGACTCATGGGTCCATATAGCACCAAACACAAATACAACAACAATATATCAAATACAATACAATATGAGGACACAGGTATAATCATTGCAGTTAAAAAGTCACTCGTGGTGAAAAACATACAGACACGTGTTCCAATATTTCCAGAAACAAGAAGAATACCTCGTATCACTCTGTGTTAGCTCAGTTAAGACTTTTATAATTAAATTTTCTGAGTCATTTAATCGACATTTAATTAAGCAATAAGGTACGAGAGGCAGTACTGTATCGTGCAATAATGTACTGTTCAAGGGAGTTGTTAGGCAAACCCTTGAACTGTACATTATTGTAGATACAGTACTGCCTCAAGTACCTTATTGCTTTTATAATACGGTTACCAGCGACTTTATAAATAGTAATAGTAAGCTGCCTTTCAGCACAAAATAGTTGTAGCTGGCAAAACGTTGTGTATCGCATTTCAGCGACAGAGAAAATAGTCCCGTATGTGTACGGGATGCACATACGGGACTATAAAACTGACTGCCTGGTCAGTCCGGTTGAAAGCAGGGTGGAGGATGACACTCAGCCACCGATGTAAAGAAGTGCTCTTGCTGCTTCTGTCAGTCTTTTCTCCGTCATTTTTCTCCTCCATGATGTTTAGAGAACTTGCCTCACGTCGGGAAATTACTGACGTAATTATCTCTCACTTAGTTTCCGGTTTTATGCACTCGCTCCCCGCTAACTAGTCTGCTCTTAGAGCGTTATCTGCTCTGCTCTCCTGATTGCAGGACCTCGAAACATGGAAGCCAAAATGAAAAAAAAGTCCCGTCGCCCTTTCGCAGCTCGCGACGTCAATACTTTACAAACAGTAAAGTCCTACTACTGGAAGATTCATACAGTCTCTACGGTTACATACGTGGTACGTTGTTAGGGGTACTAAATGAGTTAAATAGTGAAACGTTATAATCGCTCAGTCATGTTGAGGAGCTTACGTAATTATAAAAATATAACGATCTTTTTTTTTTTATGTAGTCCATCGTTTCTCTTCTCACAAGGGTTTACAGTACTTTAGCCATTTAAATGTATTAGATCGGATCTGTGGATGATGATCTAGAAGCGTTTGAGTTTTTTGAAACTCACTTCCTCATTTTCGAAAAATATGTAAAAAAAAGCTCTGGGCTGATGAGGTTAAGTGCGCACTGATATGGAAAGCTCTAAATATAAACAGGCTGTACAGTACTTTATGGCTGAATAAAGTACACCCCGTGACTCACTCTCAACCAATCAAAATGCTTGATTTGATCTACCCGTATTATAAATTTGTATATACAATTCCTCAGCACAGCATGGAAAGTGGGAACATTACGAGTCACAAATATAAATATATGCACTTGTCCATCTGGGAAGCTTGAGCAAGATTCTGAAAGCATCGTTAAATGCCACCTGAATCTTTTTCATTTTTGCTTTACTGTATAACTGCACCACAGGTGGGCTGTATAGAGAGGAGTACAGTAGGCTTTAAAGAGAGCAGTTTTAACATCTTCTGTACACATATGAAATGTACGTGCCAGCATATTAGCTTGTGCATAAAGTTAGCAATAGATTGCATGTCGTGACTATTTCCCATACTGCTTTAAAAACGGCGTTGCATTGTTTGCAAAGACATTTACAGTCATGCCAGTGCTCTGCTCGCACCCTCGTCACTGTGTTTCAGACCTGAGGATTTTGCGCTTGTGAGTCAGACGCTGTGGTTCGTGTGACCGACACATGGCTTCAGTCACACGCGTCCCTTTTTGATACAGCTAAGGGATCCATTGGGTCTTATTATACCTGTAGTCAGGGGAGGTCGTGACCCACCTCCCTCAGTTTACTGCACTCTGACAGTTACTACGTGTAAAGAGTAAAACATGTTTGCCCGGGAGCCTGACGTGCTTTGGCCCTTCATACACATTTTACAGACACTAACGCACTAGATCTCACTAATCCACCTTTTACCTGGAGGCGGAGCTACGGAAGCTCAGTGGGGGAAAACTGAGGGTGACAGTTAAGAGACGAGGAAATTACACTCTATGAAGAAATTGTACGCTATGTCTACGTGAGTGGATGCCATTGCCGAAACTGAAATTATGGTGACCATAATACCTTTTTTTTCATTTTTGTTTTAATGTATTTAAACGTGTCAAAGAATCAGTTGGCAATCTCTCAAAAGTAAGTGTGTCCACGCAGCGAAAACAAAACAAAAGCTTCAACACTTCCTAATACTCCATCACCTGCAACTCGTCAATATCATAAACTTTTTTTGCAGGCTAAACAATTCACATTTGCTGCAGTGGATCATAAGTTGTCTAAAACAAAACAAAACACAATTAATTAAATTCTCAATCAAGCGAAAGTATTTTGATAATGTTAAATAAATATGTCCAGCTTTTCAAAAAAGGGGTTTGGTTTTACAAAACAAGCCATTTGAAGACATGTGGTGTTTTTTTCTTTCTTCTATTTTCTAACATTATAATCATAAAATAATTAATTGATTATTAAAAAAAGACACACACCCTAATCCAATACATTAATATAATGAAAAAAATTGTCCGCTGCAGTCCTTGTAGAGTGACGATTAGACAATGCAAAATATGGAAGGGAGCAAACATTTTATAAAAAATAAAATAAAAAGTGATACTGCAGCGTGTGGTCTCGTGCATCGCTATTACACATCAATAGCGCAGGTCGAAGGTCACTTCTTTTTGAGGAACTTAAAAGCTGCGTACCCAACTGTAACTTTGTCTCCAGCATCTTCTCATGACAAAACAACAACAACACATGAAATTAACAGCTCTGAAGACATTGCGTCCCAGAACAGTCGGAGGTTAGATTCACCTTTTTGAATATTACCCCCAGCCTCACCGACTCGACACACGTAGGCGGCAGCAGGGCCCCGTGTAGCGCGGCTAGGGGCAGTGCACCTGGCTGCTTCCCAGGGCTCGCGCTCTGTGTGTGTTTTGATAAGAGGCTGCTGGCCCTTTAAAAGCTAAGATGGTGTCCTACAAGCTGCAGCTCTATGCCTTCCGTTTCCTTTCCTGCCTCTCAGGGATCACAGAGCATTTCAAATTGAACCTGAACTAACCTCGCGCGCACACACACACACACACACACACACACACTCACACGCAAGCTCGAGAGGTTTCCGTATTGACAGTGGACATGACATGTTTCTTAATAACGCAACAATGTTGCAAAACTCTCCCCGCTCTCTAATTGCAAAATGAACTGCCCGTCTCCAAGGATACAATGTATCTGTTCCACACACTGACATTCATTATTTGGCACATGTTGAACTGACAACTCTGCTTCTGTCCACACAGATAGATGTTTTTTTTTTGTGTGTGTGTGTGTGGGTTATTTCATTGACCAGGGCAAAGTCAATAACGTGCACTTACTTTCTTGTTACGGGTCTCCGTGTGCATCTCGGTTGCCGGAGCGGTGCAGCGGCGGAGGGGTGGAGCAGCAGGAGCAGGAGCAGGAGGGGGTTCGGTCGGGGCTTTTGGGTGAGCAGCTCTATCTCAATACGAAACTGGCAGAGGGGATAGATAGAGAGGAGGGTTTTGTTTTGGGGGGTGTGGAGTGGGGGATAGCTTTCCACCTTTTACAGTAGAATTTTCGGGGATGTAGGAAACACGGTCCCTGCCTCTTCCAGTGTTTCTTTTCAGTTCATATCCGCAGCGTCGAAGGCTCCCTTTGCTCCCCCCAAAAAGCAGCCAGTCTCTCTCTCTCTCTCTCTCTCTCTCTCTGTGTCTCTGTCTCTCTCTCTGACGGCGGTGTTGTTGCCGTGTATTCAAGGGCTGGGCTCTCTCTCTCTGCCTTTTCCTCCTCCGCCTCTCCCTGCTTGTGACCCCACCCTGCGTCCCCACCCCTCATCTCTCTGTCAGTCAGGAGCTGCGCAGCCTCGCAGCGCTGCAGAGGAGCGGAGCGCAGCTACACACCGGCCCGGGCGACCCGCCCGCCCACCGGGCGAGCGAGCAGGAGGAGAGAGAGAGCCGCGCGCTTTATATTGCATTGGGGGGGATTGTTTAAATTGCACGCAAACCAGCTTTGAGCTCTGCCCACATGTGCGCGCAGCCATCTATGCATGCCGTGTTGCAGCGGCTTACTGCGCGGAGACGGCAGCGCAGAAGCACCCATGTCACCTTACTGACGTCAGCCAGTAGGCTAATTGAGGACACACCAGCTGGGTGGGGAGGGTGGGAGCGATTTCGAGTATACATCCAGTAAGGCTTTGCAGCATTATATTTGATATGACACCATGCACACGGCCAGCTACGAAATGTATATGAAGGGAAGGCAGCCAAGTCCGATGATAGACGCATGCAGCGTTATAACCACACCCCTCGTCATAAAGCAAGGTGTGGTGCATGGAAAGGTTTTTTATTCTTTATCAGATATTTCACAACATGGAAAAACACATGCAACAGAGGTTTAATGTGGATAGAGAGAGAGAGAGAGAGAGAGAGAGAGAGAGAGAGAGAGAGAGAGAGAGAGAGAGCGAGAGAGAGAGAGAGAGAGAGAGAGCAATATTCAGCCAAACAGCTAAAAAATAACCACACACAATCAGGTTACCATATACACTTTTTTTTGTTTAACTACAATACACGTGCTTCTATTTTATTTATTTTTTTTACCTCAAAATGCCCAAAAAATCTAAGCTGCTCCATTATTTCCCTCAAGTGAAACCATTAGTAGGGCGGCTGTAGCTCAGGGGGATGAGTGGTCGTCCCGCAGCCACAAGGTAGCCGGCTCGATCCCCAGCCACTGAACCCTTAACTGCTCCCTATCCAGGGATGGGTCAAATGCAGAGAAGAATTTCCCCAAGGGGATTAATAAAGTGCATGTTTCTTTTTTCTTTTTTTCTATGATACATGTCTCATAGTTCGGGGGCGTGGTGTTACTACATTTCCCATGATGCCACATACCGGAAGTCCAGAAGTGGAAGCATAAAGGCGGAAGCATGCGAAGGTAAACAAATCCGTCAGTTATCAACGTCATATTCCAGTACATTTATGATAATTTGGTAATTTTTAACATCGCTACTCTGTGTTTTGTTCGCGGGTTTTACTTTACGAGTCGTTAAACGGGACTTTTTTTTAACGTTTTAAGGTGGTTTAACGTTGTATATCTCACCTCTGCTTGCTAGCAGGTCTCAGCCGTTAGGTCTCAGTTCATCACACACACACACACACACCGGCCTGTTCCTTATTAAATTAAGGAAATTACAGATAATTTAAACGTCAAAGTTTAATTATATAAGTATTTCAGCCGTCTCTTCTCTCTGGTGGTGGTTTAGTTCACGTTAGCTGTTCCACGTGTTTCACTGACAACCTTTTATTTTACACATTTCTTTAATTTCCCCTCAGTAGAGGTGGATAAAGCCTTTTATTTTGTAGCATGACATTTGGTGAAATGTGTATTGTTATTCAGTTTGTCAATTGATCTGAAACATTGAATGCAATGAACCACCTAAGTGTAGAAACATGATTTAAACACATTTCTATCTTCTTCAGTTTTATATTGTTGCAAGTCATTTTTTTTCTGCCCAAAACACCGATTATCAACTCCTGTGATGTGATGATCAGCTGTTTTTCTTAGTTTGTTTCGTGATTTTAAACTAAATATATTTGTGTCTTTCGCTGTTAATCTGAAAAAAAAACAATCTATCTGAAGACAGGAGGGCTTCATTCAATTAGACATTTTCACAATGTCTCTATTTCATAAGCAAAACACTTGATGCATTTATTGAGAAAGTGCCCTTCAGATGAATCAGAAAGTGAGTGGCAGCCCCGATGCTGTTGTCCATCCCGGTACTGTCCGTGTCCACCAAAGGACAGATTACCGTACCGTACTGTTCCCTGAAGGCAGCACGATGGTGGACGTGTCCTCTGTCTCTGACCCGATGTGTGTCTGTGTTGGTCAGAGTGAGCCGGCGGTCCTGTGAGGACGGCCCGCTGCTGGAGGAGCAGGAGACAGAGGGCCAGCGGCAGCTGCACAGCCTCCTGCTGCAGCAGCTCCACACCGGCGTCGACATTGACAGGTGAGCAACTGCAAGAGGTTTCTTTATTTTTAGAAAGTTCAAGCTAAACCTCCACAGCAATATTTAGTTTCCGTATGGATTCACAGTATCATTCATTGTAGATTCAAGTAGATTTTTCTGGGCTTGGGACACATTTTAGATACAAAAATGTCCCACAATGCAATCCTTTGCCGAATGTTATCAGTACATTGGCACCAATGTGGCAAAACAGTCTGAAAAAAAATCCCCTACTGCTAACAAAATATCCTGTCGTCAAATCTTTGGGTCTCTTGATGGTGAAAATAATGGTTCACCGTTCACGAGATGAATTTACTGTGTTACGACAGTAAAGAAACAATAAGGTGTGTAGCTGAGTGGGAAGAGTAAGCAGTGCCTGCAGCTTTATTCCCACCGGAGCTCTCACTGCTTTATATTAAAAAAAAACTCTTGTTACTGTGCAGTGCTTCGAAGGAAAGTGTCCATCAAATGCTTGTTACGTATCGCTCACAGTGTCCCACAGCGCAGCCTGGAGGATTCTCTTCCACACAAACCCAGAGGCTACGTATTCTATCAGTAAATTACCGATTGCAGAACAACATTTAGGATTTGTGACTGTCTGCAGCTGCTTTTGGCAGAGCACAGAAAGTCTTAAGTCTTAACTTCGGTCCCACAGATGTGTCGCCAAGAGAAAGTGCTTCGCCCCGGCGGCGCTCTATCGGCCGTTTGGCGCGCAGGCCGCCGGAGTGAGGAGCCTCTCCGAGTTCCGGGCCCTGCAGGACGGGGAGACGAACTTGGCCGGCCTGCGAGAGCTGGGTCTGACCGAAGCAGAGATCCTGCTCTGGCAGAGCAGAGACGTAGCGGAGAAGGTAAAACCTGCCGGAGAGACGGGAGGAGCCGGGTTCAGTTCCTCGCCTTGCATTTAAAGATGTTTCGGTACGATTATAGTCTTCCCCGTGCTGATTGTGATACCTGAACTTGTGTGTGGGACAGCACCGAGTACTGATGCGGTAACAGTGTGTTTAAAAATCTATTTATATAATGCTCCTTCAAACAACTGGATTTATTCAAGTTTCTCACCAAAAACTACATTTGAACACATCAAATGATAGCATTATAATTTACCTTTTTTACTGAATGGAGCTTGAACTCATCATGTCATTTAATACAACCTTCTTTAACATTAGTCGTTAGCTCCGTTATTTAGCCGAGCGTTAACAAACGCTATCAAGCTCAGATTTTATGTTGTCTTCTACTGCATTGCATGCTGGGTAAGGCCTCAGAAAAGGTCTACTTTCCTTCCTTTATATCCTCATTACCTCTGTATTATGTATTTATTCCATTCACAGTTGGTAAAGAATGTACGCATGCATACAGATATAATTACTACAAATTACTTTTAATTTGGGGAAAAGTAATTATTATACCCAGTATTTAAAAACAAGTGAAACAACCAAACAACTATTTGTCTCAGTCCCATTAAATATACTTGTGACATTGTGTGCACCTGTGGGCCAAATGGACCTTCTTAATCTCTGAGGAAGCGCAGATGTATCTGAGATATATATATATATATATATATATATATATATATATATATATATATATATATATATATATCTCAGATACATCTGCGCTTGTATATATATATATTAGTGCTGTCATATTAGCGCGTTATTAACGGCGTTAACGCAAACCAATTTTAACGCCGTCAATTTTATTAACGGCGTTAACGCATTTTCTTTTTTTTTCGCGAGCACCACGCCGGATGTAGCTCAACCGGAAGCAAAACAATAGGCACGCCGTTTGGGCTTGGAAGCTAGGCTAACGTTACGGTTTGAAATGAATGGATGGTGAGCGCGATACGGCAAAATGAATGATATTCAGTGAACTGCGAACAGGTGCACGTGCCAGAAGGGAGCGCGAGTGAACACATTGAACACAGCAGGAGAGAACGCAACGTTAGCCAGCTAGCTAAAGCTCCGGTGGAAAATTATTAGCTAACGTTAGCTACAGCTTGATGAATTGAGTCATTGAACACAGCAGGAGAGAATGCAATGTTAGCCAGCTAGCTAAAGCTCCGGTGGAAAATTATTAGCTAACGCTACCGTTTTTGAGGAGGTAGATTTTGAGGTGAGGGGACTGACGAGGCAGAAGGTAAAGTGGTCCACCGTTCTATCAATAAGCAGACCTGCCAACCTGTACGCAATTTGCGTAGCGGATACGCATTTTGACGTCAAAGCACGCTAGTAAAAATTAGTCTAAAATTAATTTTAGACTAATTGACCAGCACACATTATATGCAATGCAATATAATGCATGACGAGTATTTAATGACGTGTCCCCTATTAGTCGTCGTCAATTCCCATCCCCCCCTCGTCGGTACGCAAAAAAATATCAAGGTTGGCAGGTCTGAATAAGGCTAAAGTAGAAGTTAACACTAATACAAACATTATTTTTGCAGCATGAGTGTGTTAGGGGAGAAGGATGCAGCCATTGTTAAACAGCTGGATTGAAATGCAGCTGGAACTGGTCGTGGCTAAAACTGGAAGGCAAGGTCTCAATAAAAGGGCAAGAGGTGTCCTTTCATCGAGGAGATGTATTCTCCAAAATCAACAGGCAGGGATTCGCCAGATTCATTCTCTGCATCAAAGATATAAATTATGCTAACAAAAGGCAGCCATGCTCTCCTTTACCACATTGTGCCTCATATACTGTAAATGTTAGACCAGTGACAGGCTGGCATGAAATGGCTTGCATAATACTTAATAAGGAGGCCATAATCATTTTTGACTCATGGCTGAAGTTAAGTTTCTCCAGCTCTCCCCAGGTTGGCAAAAAATGCATCAGATTGATGCTTTAAAATATGGAATATTTAAATGTTTCTTACGGGGGAGCATGCCCCCGGACCCTCCTAGAGGGGTAATATCCTTCTCACCTTTTTCACCCCTGACCCGTTTTCATGCCTGGTGCACTTTATAATTTTATTTTGTAAACCCTTGTTTACCTGAAATATGCAGTAATTTTATTTTGTACCGCCCTGTTTGGCAGTTGTTTTTCAATAAAATAAAGCAAGCCAATCCACTTTTTCATGTTGATAAGAGCATTAAAATGCAAAAAAAAAAAATTGCGATTAATCGTGAGTTAACTATGACATAAATGCGATTAATCGCGATTAAATATTTTAATCGCTTGACAGCACTAATATATATATATATATATATATATATATATATATATATATAAATAAATAAAGCTCTATCTAACACAACACCCCCTGACTTTGTGCCCACACAGTCACACGGTGTGTGCGCGGCTCCAGGTGCGAAGCAGCAGCGCCTGCAGGTGATCAGAGACAAGATCGAAGCCCGGGACGAGCTCCTGTCCCGCCCACAACGCTTCGCCGCCAGCCAGCCGCTGTCGCGCCGCGAGATGGAGATCGAACAAGCGCTGTTCCAGGGAACGGACCGCCTGGGTTTCCTCGCCGCGCTTTACCACAGAGGTACGGAGGGCCACCGACTGAACGGAACAATGCGTCTTATTTCTGTCATGACGAAGAGGTGGGATGATGACATACCTGTCAGAAAGAGAGATAGATAGAGAGATAGATTGTTGTATGGTTCATCCCAAGAAACATCTCACATCCAATGTAAAGCTAAAACGATGAACTTCTCCTCCATACATTCACTGTGGATTACGGAGAAAAGAGAAGATATCTCCCTGCTGTTAATTGGTTGTACCTCGTCACATGACACGCTGCTGCGTTCCAAAAGTTCAAATATTTTTATCTCAGCCGCTTGGGAGCTCTTAAAAAATGGTGGGAAACTGTTGGGAGGGAGTAAAGTAGGAAAATATGAAAACAGGAGGATGCATAAAGTTGTTCAAAACAACAGCACAGAGGCGAGAGTACAGTAAAACTGTCTCCATGTCAGAAGAGCTCACCTGTGTTGTTTTGTTTTCGCTCACAGATGAAGATAACCAGGAGAGCCAGGATGGGGCGTCGTCCTCTGACCCGATGGGCTCTCTCTACAGGGACGTCCTCCGCAAGGAGAGAAAACCAGGGGCAGCAGCTCACCTGTCGAGATGCATGCTCTCATCCGACCAATCACAGGACTCGCGGACAGACGATGACCTATCAGAAGAAGCCTCTGACCGCCAACCACAACCGCGGGCCGACTGCTTGTCGGTACAGTCGGATTCCATTTCAGAACGGCAGCTCGCTCAAGACGGACCGGGCCCACCGCCGCTGCCGCCACCGGCGGCTCTGACACGCATGAGTATGAGCCGGCCAATCGGCAGCCTGCGCGGAGCAGCGAGGGTGACGTCGGGGCGGCCACTGACCGTCAGAGGGGAGATCGAGACCATCTCAGACGAAGACATCCGGCAGAACCGAGAATCGGAGGAGGGGATCCGGAGCATCCCAAGGTTCAGGAACTACCAGCCGGGAAAACCCTCCAAGGTATATTAGAAATATTAGTTCCCAGTCAAAACCAGTTTATCAAAGTCAAAGTCAGCTTTATTGTCAATTTCTTAGCATTTGACAAACATAGAGGAGTTGAACAAACGTTTCTCTCCTGTCCAACATATAAAGTGCATGCAGTGGTGTATAAAGTACCCAAAAGCCGTACTTGAGTAAAAGTAAAGATACCTTACTGGAAAATTACTCCAGTAAAAGTAAAAGTCACCTATTAAAATACTACTTGAGTAAAAGTCTTAAAGTATCTGATATTTTCTGTACTTAAGTATCAAAAGTATTTTTCTGATATAAAATGTACTTAAGTATTGAAAGTAAAAGTACAAGTACATGCTTTTAATAAAAAAGCAAAGGGTCAGAATTTTGAGAATTATGAAGTTTATTCTTT
The DNA here is from genome assembly GCA_038501785.1 of Myoxocephalus aenaeus. Taxonomy (NCBI): domain Eukaryota; kingdom Metazoa; phylum Chordata; class Actinopteri; order Perciformes; family Cottidae; genus Myoxocephalus; species Myoxocephalus aenaeus. Next base: position 841,797 of record JBAMJR010000144.1, on the reverse strand, counting down.
TAAGTGCTGTGGCCACCGTGACCAAGGACAAGGAGTTGTGTTGAAAATAACTGGGTTGGCTGGGATCCATCCATATATATTATGTTCAACATAATATATTGTACCTAAGTATACTTTTGCATCTACTATGAACTTATCATCATAATTCTCCAAAAAGCAATATGACACTATGAAGGACTTGTAACAGTGTGGTTATAACTTATAAGTATGCTCATTCCGCCCGCTTTGGGTCTCTTGGTACCGGTCTGTGGGTCTCTTGGTACCGGGCCACAGAAAGAATGAATGAAACATTTCAATTAAATAAAAAAAAAATCAAGGCCGGAAAGATGTTTTATTGTGAAAAATGACCGCATACATCCGTCTGTGGTAACCTCAGACGGAATCTCTTGACACATGTCAAGATGTTACGTTACTCTAAAAATGAAACGTAAGTCTGTTACAACTCTGTCGGTGATCTGGAAACCAAGGCAGAGTATCCTGAGATCGCCAAAAAAGCATGAAAACCTGCTTCCATTTCAACATCCTGTCTTTGTGCAGCGCGTTATAAGTTAAGCAGTAGACTGGACTAAAGGTTTAGTTAGCAGTAGAGTCAGTAGACTGGACATAACGAACACACGTTGGGTGTCGTTGTCTCCCGTCTCTCCGAGGTCGGACCCGGTCTGTGAAAATATTGTCTTCACGTAACCGGTCCGTGACGCATAAAGGTTTGGGAGCGCTGGACTAGAGGATGTAGAGGGAAAATGCAAAACATTGTGATTCGCAAAACCTGCTTGGTGGAGTCTGTGTTCCACCACAGTCCCCGATGTTTTTTTTTCTTCTTTTTCTAAAGATAGATTTGATTTTGTAGCGAGTAACGAAGGTTTCAGGAGAAATGTATCGGAGTAAAAGTATCATTTTTCTTTGCAAAATGTAGTGAAGTAAAAGTAAAAGTAAACAGAAATATAAATAGTAAAGTAGAGTACAGATATCCCCAAAAACTACTTAAGTACAGTAACGAAGTATTTCTACTTCGTTACTATACACCACTGAGTGCATGCAGATAATAATAATAATAAAGTGCAAATAGATTAAGAAAAACATTTAGACAACATATATTTAACAAAATATCCCAGCCAGCATGTCCATGTGGGGCCCATACGGTTTAAATTTGTGCTGCAGATAAGGGTCCCAAGTGGGTTTGTCCGCAGTTTCAAGTTTCAAGTTTCAAGTTTCAAGTTGGTGGGGACTGGGTTTATTCACCGAAACCCATAATGTAGCCTATTTGGGTCCCACTTAAAGCCCAGTCAGATCCCTCTTAAAGTCGGTGAATAAACCGGTGAATAAACCCAGTCCGCACCAACTTGAAACCCGTATGGGCAAACACAGGTGAGGCCACCGTGGAAACTGCGGACAAACCCACTTGGGACCCTTATCTGCAGCCCAAATTTAAACCTTATGGGCCCCACATGGACATGCTGGCTGGGATGTATCATTAATTCTGTATTTTAGCAGTAGTCAGACAAAGATTGTATTTTTCATTCTGTCTTTTTTCATTCTGTCTAAGGAAAAGGATTTAATTTAATTATCTTCCCCCACATTGCATCCACTGAGCATGTGCAGAGACTTGACAAGGGTTGTTTTGTTCCCCTGCAGGTGCTGTGCGTGAAGAACCTGAGCGCGCAGGCCTCCGCAGCCCAGCTGGTGGCGCTGTTCTCCAGATTTGAGCGGGAGAACGGGCCGCTGGTGCTTTACCGCCTGCTGACCGGCAGGATGAAGGGTCAGGCTTTCATCACTCTGCCAGGTGAGGAACAAGATGGGACAGACACGTGTGCAAATACGCCACAGGAAGCCGGGTTCTTTTCCCATGATGCATTGCACTTTAGATCACCGGGTGTGTTTTTGTTCTCCTGTTGGCAGATGCTGAAACAGCCCAGAGAGCCGTGCAGTTGGTCCATGGATACCGGTTGCTAGGGAAACCTTTGGTGGTGGAGTTTGGCCGTGAGCGACCGGAAGAAGAGAAACAGACGGAGAAGCAGGAGGAGAGGAAATAAAACAAAACATTTCATCTTGACAACAACGAGGATCCTCCAGAGTTGAGATGGATGTGATTATATATTTATATTTATTTATATTTTTCTGGATGAAAAGTGGTCATCTTTGCATTTTAATAAAATGTTTGCAGTGAGCGTTGCAGTCATGTTTTCTTTTTCACTTGTTTCTTATCTTGATAATAAAGTATTTATAAAAACGTTACATCTCATACTAATTACGTTTAAAAAAATAAATAAATAATAAGTCATGGTTTTGATGCAAAAAGGGCATTAATACAAATACACTTACTGGGACATCCTATTTCTACCTATATATACAAGTTCAGGTGTATATTTTGATTTCATAAAGAGAACATTCCCTCCGTCTTCTTCTAAGTAATTAAATATTGATAAAAGTGAATCTCCAGATTGGACATGATTTGAACATATCAAATCTTCAGTAAATATATATATATATAGTTATTTATAAAATGAGAGTAGGTGGGAATTCTACTTATTATTGTTATTAATAATAATAATAATAATAATAAGTGTTATTCTTCCTTTAGAGCAGTGATTTTCAACCACTGTGACGCGGCACATCAGTGTGACGTGAGAGATCGTCAGGTGTGCCGTTGGAAAATGTCCGATTTCACTAAATCGGTCCAAAAAAATATTATTTAGTTGCCGCAAATAATTTTGCATTGTTGAGCGTCTGAGCCTGCAATATATATAAATACTATAATATATAGTGGCTGGCCTAGTAATTAAATACTCTTCCATGCCAGTAGGTAGAGCATTAATTACCTAGCATATATGCTGTATTATGCTACAATGTGACATTTTGTAACGTTTTTGGTTGTTGGTGTGCCGCAGGATTTTTTGATTGTAGATTTTCTACAATCAAAATTGCCACGGCTCAAAAAAGGTTGAAAAACACTGCTTTAGACACTAGATGGAGCCATTATCCATCACAATATAGTCTGCTTTTAAAAGAGACTTGTAAAAAAGCAACTATAGAGGTTAAATAAAGTTTATCTACAAAGACATAACACACACAACCTCTGAAACGTCTCTTCATTTAATTTGATCCTCACATTGATGTTGGTCGCTGAGCGGTGCATTCTTAGTCTCTTGTGTTTCTCATGTATTGAAAAGTTTTACTTTTGAAGACACAACCAGGTTTTTTTCTTGAGGAAAACTATAAAGAGAAACTCTTTGTTGTATTAGTTTTGTTGCAGCTTGCTTGTTTCCTACTGCAGGAACTTTTCACAAAGGCCTCATATGATCTTTCATGCTATTTCTAATCCCATGGCTGCAGCTTTTTGATTGCAGAGCATATTTGGAACATTTTGTGTTGACTCTTTTAGCACAACCAGGGCTCAACAATAAGGTTGTTCCCAGAGCTGATGATAGAACTAGAATAAAATAAATAAATGTGAAGGTGATGTTCATGAGCTGAAGTGCAAGCGAGCGTTTCAATTCTCCTGCAAACAGGAGTGAAGTCGGGTGGCATTAGAGAAGATGTGGGCGCAAGTTTGAGAGCAAGAGGGATAAAACGTTACAATTAACTTCAGTCTTTGTTATTATTTGATAACCACTAAGACATCAAACTGTTTGTTTAGAAACAAGTAAATAATAGCTTTTGTGAAGTAGTATTCATTTTTGCTGGCAAAGTTCAACTTTTTTTTTTAGTTTTTTAGTGAGCAGACTTTTTTTATGCTAAATATTTCTCACAACGATTTGTCATTTTTGCACCAGTTTGTCTGAAGTGTACTCTGCAGCTAATTTGATGTTGATGTGCTCAGGATCATTTACTGTATGTTTCTGTGATGTTTGTCTTTCCCACAGTGTGTGTGTGTGTGTGTGTGTGTGTGTGTGTGTGTGTGTGTGTGTGTGTGTGTGTGTGTGTGTGTGTGTGTGTGTGTGTGTTTCTTGTCCACTTATCTCTGGTGTTCTATCGGTCATATGTGTGTCGCTTGAATCGGTTCAGTTCCTGACCTGGATTCCAGTTTCCCTCCGGTTTCGACCATGAGGGTCTGCAGTATTTTATGTTTGAATTGAGGTCTTCTCTGGTCAGTAAACCTGCACCCTTATCCAACAGACCCAACTGTAATCTCACGTAGACTGGCATTTTTGCATTTTTAATTACCTTAATAAGGAATTGTTCCTGCTTTCCGGTAGCAAGCAGAGTAAACTGTTAGTAAGTACATAATAGAGGATTTATTAAAACGAAAAATGCATTGTTCTCACTTTCTCGCTTTAAAAAAGCATATTTAATTGTTCATGAATGCATAATAAAGGATTTATTGGGACTTGTTCTCGCTTTAGATGCAGTAGCTGCAGAGTAAACTGTTAATAAGTGCATGATAAAGGGTTTATTAACCCTAATAATGAATTGGCCTCACTTAAGATCCACTCACTATAAAAAGCATAGTAAACTGTTAATAGGTGCAAGATAAATTATTTATTAACCTTAATAACGCATCGATCCTGTTTTTGATCTTTTACCCAAAAAAAGCATAGTTAATTACAAATAAATGCATAATAACATTTGTATTTATCTTAACAAAGCGAGTTAGTAAAGGTTAAAATGTCAGTAGGTAAGTTAAAACTGTAAAACATGTTTGGTGGCAGTAAACTGACCCCAGTACACATGTACATTTTGGTCTCACGATCCACCTGTAAGTCAAACTGAAACTGCGTATTGATCGGACTAAACTCGTGGCTTTGTTTGTTTAAGTTTGTTTGTGTTCATCTTCTGTTTGCTCTCAGTTCAGGGCTGTGATCTTTTCCCTGTTCTAGATTGTAAAAATACCAACCCCTCTTTATTTATTAACAGCTGCTCTATGAAAGAGCCTTCATGTGCCAGTTATTGTATATTTAGACTTTAAAGTTTTGTTTTTTCAAGACATGAAAGGAATTCGTTTTATACAAAACAGGCCTAAATGTTTTAAAGGAGACTTTTTTATTCTGATACATCTCAACAACATCTTCAGTTTATAGAACTGTTCTTTTTCAGTGTGAATGCAAAATCTGCATGTAGTGCAGAAATGAGACTTCTTGATTCTATTCTGCATTATGGGGCTCACTTTTTAATGCAGATGTCTACATGTATAACCATTCATGGTGTGACATATGGAGGGCAGACATTCAACGATGACAGTGAGAAACGTTTATTTTGTTTTGTGCTCAGTATAAAATATCAATCAACGGAGGGAGAAAGAAACAAAGAAGCCGTAACTGGCTTCACTTTGTTTGTCCCTCTGATCAAGAAGTTGTAAATGTCACACTGCAAGAATGATGTTTCCAATATAGTGACACACATTTTGCACCATGGCTCCATATGAATGTGATCACAGATGCATAGATCCTCAGACTAGTAAGAAACAATACAAAAAGGTTCCAGTGCAGGGAAGGCAAACTCCCCACTGCTGATGAAATCAAGTCCCAAGTTAAGACATAAAGTCTGGTGTCAAGACACACAAGTCCCAAGTCCGATCCTAGTCACATCCAGATGCAAGTATCAAGTTAAGACCGACAAGTTACGAGTCCAGTCCTAAGTCAAGATAGGCAAGTAAGGAGTCAAGTCCAAAGTAAAAAAAGACAAGTCACAGGTCAAGTCCCAAGTCAAGACAGACACGTTACGAGTCCAGTCCAAAGTCAAGACAGATGAGTCGGTCCCTCGTCAAGTCCCAAGTCAACAAAACATTTTGCTCCATGAATCCATATGACTGTGATTGCAGATGCATGGATCATCAGACTGTTAAAAAGAACAAGTGATCTTCACACTCATTTATGTATAAATATGTCCAAGATACATCTAGTGCAGGGAAGGCAAACTCCCCACTGCTGATAAAATCCTGCACATTCAGCAAACATTATTCATATTTCAGCCTGAATATATCAAACTGAATGTCAACCTAAATAATAAAAAAACATTTTCACACTATAATAATGATGATAAGGCCCAATATTCATTAGTATGAAAGCAGCATTGAAAATGTTTGTTTCTGAATTGTAATAAGGAAGAAAACAACATTTTGATTTGGTTACATTTCTATTGTACTTCTACTAGAATGTGTCAATACAATGTTTCAGTTTCAGTTGGTTCTGTGAGAAATACATAGTATGTAGCAGAGGTGTGAACAAGTATTTGTCTCGCAAGTCATTGGGAAGTCTCAAGTCTTTGCACTCAAGTCCCAAGTCAAGACAGATTTATAGTCTCATCAGGGTCGGGTTCAGGCTTCAGTCACCAAAAAACACCTGACGGTGAAAATGTTGACTGGATTTTACTGACAAAACAGTTCAAGGAACCAAACGAGCAAATACATTTATGACATGTCTCCAGGACCCAGTCAATTCTACAGACAGCGTACCGTTAACTTTCATAATTTACGTCTACGTACGTCAATGCATCACAATCAAGGGGTCTTTTCTACGATTTTTCTACGTAACAGATGAGTTGCAATTTGTGACAGCTTCTCAGAAGATCAAGCATTTGTTTGAAATTCACAATTCCAATATATTCAACAAACTGATAAAATCCTTTAAAAAAATACCAGAAAGACATCATAGTTTAATATTACTTTTAAACAACCTAACTACCAAATATTCTTGAATTTTCTGAATTATAACCCTTTAAATGTCAGTTTGTTTACATAATGCACTGCTGTTGATACAAAAAAGACCCACAACTTCAATGATGTATTAGTATATGTGAATGATTAGCAACCACAAAAATGTGTATGCATTTATTTTATTAAACCAGAAAAATAGCATGCATTTGCACCATTGGGCAAACATGAGAAAACGTCTAAATCAGGTGGAAAAATAGTCAAAACAGAACATTTTTATTCTAGATTTTCAATGAGGACATCTTTGTCCTTAAGGGTCTGAGTGTCTGTATTTTGGCTACTCGATAAAAAAAAAATAAAATTAAAATCCACACCCATGTAAAATTGTATACTACATGCATTTAAAATGATGAAAACAAATGAAAATGTAAAAGACAAAACGGTCCCCAGTGAGGCACACGGGTAAAAAAGGACACACTGTGATAAGTGTATTTAATTTGTCCAGTTGCTCCTTTGAGCATATAGCGATTAAATACATAAATACATGTAAGTTATCGGGCATTTAAAGGTGTGATGGCGTGACGGTAACCTCAGACGTATCCTGTGATGTCATATCCTGGCGCGGCGGGCTTCCTGGCTCCCGGTGCGGTGGACTGGGAGCTGTGACTGGTACTGCGGACCCTGCCGGCCGCGTTGGTGCCCGCCGCCTGCAGGGCGGGGTTGTGGTAGGTCTGCGAGGTCGTCCGCGCCCCCGGGGCCGGCACGCCGCCCCCCACTGGGTATGGGTAGCCCCCGGCATGCCGTCTGCCGCGGCCGCCGCCGCCCTGCTCCTCGCAGCACGACACGCACAGCATCCCGCCACCCAGCATGGAGATGAGCGCTGAGGCCAGGCCGACGTACAGACACTCCCCCAGCTCGAACTTCATGCTGGAAGGCACGTTGGGTCGGTAGAAGGTCTGGACCACCTCGTGCGTGGTCCACGACACCGGGATGAGCGACAGGAAGCCCGCGGTGAGGAACAACCCCCCGCTGGCGCCGGCCACACGACTCTTCACGGCGCCGGCGCCCTCCAAGCACAGCGTGCACTGCATCCCCAGGGCCGCCATGGAAATGGCGATTACAGACAGCACCAGGGAGATGACCATGAGCGCCCGAGAGGCCTGCAGGTCGGAGGACAGGGCCAGCATGGAGTTGTAGGTCTCGCACTGGAAGGCCCCGGTGCTCTGGTAGACGCACTCCATCCACAGGCCCCTCATGTTGGCCACCGCCGTGACGATGTTGGAGCCGATGTGGGCGGAGATCTGCCAGTACGGGAGCACGGTGGCCACCATGGTGCCCAGCATTCCCAGCAGGCCCAGGAAGAAGCCCATCAGCTCCAGAGCTGCGGACGCCATGGTCGACAAACTGTGATGGAGGAGCCCCAACCCCATCCAAAGAAAGCAAATCTGTCACTTGACTGTATAAATATTACGTATATAAATAAAGTTAAGAGCTTCGTGTGAGCTAACCTGAACAAGCAACTGGTTTCGCTAACTGGTCGAGGAAGCAAATTTATTTTGCTGCGATAAATAACAAACGCTTCAACGGGATATTTTACGCTAGATATGTGTTTACGATATAAAAGCTAGTTAGCTTGTCTTTCAAACATATTACTTTTTTTTCATTCTCAATATGTTTTTTTACCCTTTCAGTTCCTGAGATCAGTGATAAATTATATTTTGATAATATGGGATGGTCCTCTATACTGGATTTTATGAACAGAAAAACCTCCCGCTAGTCGGACTTGTAGCTCGTAACTGTAGTTAGTTTTAATCTAATCGTAGTGTTAACAAACGTACTTTTGATGCATTTAACTGATAACTTTAGAGGTTTGTTAACAAGTGAAATCACATACAAACAGTATAACATTATACGAGCTTTGTTTTAATAAGATGATTAAACTGTATTATGGTTGATATGAACATTTATTTTCAATGTGACTTTCAGACATTTCACCACTGGTCTGTTGATGCTTTTGTAATTCTTTTCACTCAGAGGGAGATATTGCAGCTGTCAGAAATCCCTGTTATCTCTCATCACAAAATTATTATTTACAACTGGGAGGCTGACGCGTGAGGTCTTTACTCGTCTGCCCGTAATTACGGGATGTGATGTATGACGTTAAGGCGGCTTTACCCCGTGTCTGGAAAACCTGAAGTCCAGACGTCTGCTACCAACCCAGTTCACACTGAGATAAATCCAACACTAATACGACTGTAACACGTTTAAACTCAGTTTGTTGTGTTGTTTTCCAGATTGTCTACCCAAATTATACATTGTTTACGACCAGTTCAGCTGCAGCCGGTGATTCTACTCTTTTGAAACTCTGCTGGCCGTGTTGATCTGAAAACTTAACTGCTGATAGCCAGATATAATTTAAATGCTGAATATCCATATTTGTAATAGTACAACTGTATTAAGGCGAAACACAAAACAAACAAAGCATGTGATGTTGCTTCCATAACACGTCTTCTTTCAGACTAGTGGAAAGATTTATTTCACTTCTTTGTCTCTTTGTATCTGTAGATTTCTCCTAAATTCACCAAGTTACCATCAGATAATGCCTCATTTGCATATTCAAACATAACATTTCTGAAAACGTGTAACACAAAACATAATCCTCTTAATGTCAGTAATCATGGTGATATATATTAGTTAATTTGTTTTACCCTATTCAGCTGTAGAGTCTTTAAAATGTTTGGAATTTCACAAACCACTCGTAAAAGGACGTTTTCACGAAATTAGTTTTCCCACTTTTCTCCACTTCAGTAGCTCTTTCATCCACCAACCTTTCTAGTTGTTACAGAGGGGTTTGCTCATGTATCATTCATAGTCTGATTTATATAATATGTTGACTAAAAACATGCAGAAACATGGATTTTTTTTATGGCTGTTGACAGTAATTTCTGATGTATGGAGTGAAACTATAAACCCCCTCTGTAAAAAACCGTTGACTCTAATGTGTCAACAAAATGAATGATTTTGAACCTGACTTCATCAAATGTTCACATTAAATGTTAAATTAGATTAGCAGATGTTTGACAAGATAATGCCTCATTTGCACATTTTAACATGACAGAAAACTTGTAATACAAAAAAAAAGAATTGACCTAATAAGAAATCAACTGGGGTAGTATCACCTGTAGTGTCAGAGTTAAAGCTTGTATTCTGAAAAAAAACCGTCACCTGAAATGACAGTAATATAACGTACCACACACACACACACACACACACACACACACACACACACACACACACACACACACACACACACACACACACACACACACACACACACACACACACACACACAACCCACTTCCATTCCTCACCTGAGACTGCCGCAGATCGTGGAAGAGCCCGACGCCGCCCGGGACCGGTTGAGGATTTGATTCTGTTCCTTTTGCTGCAGGAGCTGAAGTTGCAGCTGGAGCGGAGGATGAAGAGGCAGAGGATGAAGAGCACGCTGAAGGCTGCACAGATTGAATATTCACCGCCGGTGTCTCGGTTGAACCCGCTTCTCTCTGGCTGCTCCCTCAGACCTGGACATCGCCGCCGCTCTACTTCTAATGAGCACTTTCACTCTGCTGTCTGCATCCGAGGACTTTTTTTTTTCAGAGCTAAAAATCCTTTGAGTTTGATTTACTTCCTGTTGCAAGAGACGTTCCACTTAATAAACAAGAATAATACAGAACAATAGACTCTGTTACGGTCTGTGCTCCTGCATATTTTCTCTCTGTCTGATGCTCTGCTGTCTTTGGAGTGTGATCTCTGTCCGTCATCCAGACCTCTTGTCACACACACACACACACACACACACACACACACACACACACACACACACACACACAACACACACACACACACACACACACACACACACATACACACACACACACACACACACACACACAAACACACACACACACACACACACACACACACACACACACACACACACACACACACACACACACACACACACACACACACACACGTTAATCATTCTCTCATTGGGCATTCCTGTAAAAAAAAAACAGGTGGTCCAACGTTCAGCCGAATCCCAATATTTCAGTTGAAGTGAAACATGTTTAATTTAGCAGAAATATGTCATATTGCTTTGATGAAAAGAGCTAAAAAAATGTATTTAAAAAAGGATCCTTTCATGTTACGGAGGAAAGTGTCTCTGTTTAGTCTGCAGAAATACAAAAAATTGCATGTGAGCTTTTTTTTTTATGTGCATTTTTAATTAAAGTCAGAAATGGAATAAACCTGCCGGAAGCGAGATAAATTAGGAACGATTATTATGTTTTTTAAATACTTTCTTTCTATTTTAATTTAATCTATTTTTTGTTTTATTTGACATCTTTTTATTTTGGCTTCCTCAATAAAGACATTTCCTTGCTCCCTTCCTTGCTTCCTCTGTCCTATACTGTACTGTACTGTACTGAATATTAACCTTTTCAAAACCGAGGTATTTTTTAGGATTCTGCTCGAAATAACATACCCAAACTAAAAAGGGTGTATCTCTGCAACCACAAGGGCTATTTGAATAATTTTGGTGTTATAATAAAGGCAAACCATGTGAGCGTTTGTTCAGATGTGTAAATATTAGTATATATGTTACTGGTTAAGAGTAAATAAAGATTGAAACACAGCAAAAATAGAAGTTTCAGGTCCACCTATAAAAAAAAGCACTTTCAGGATGATTATCTTTTTGAAATGATGCAGCACTAAGGTCTAAAGCTCTCCCAGATCATAGCACAATATGTGACCAGTCTCTTTGCAAAGTTTGACTTTGAAAAAGTGAAGCAGAACAAAGTTAGAGAGGTAAAGTACAGAGAGACTTCAGGCGAGGTCTCCAAAATCTGTGCCATCTGTGCCATTTGAATTTGCTCATGTACCACACCTTAGATTTCACTTGTATATTACTTATGGTGTTCAATACACTTATATCAGTGTGGATTTACTGGGGGAAATGCGTTTTCCCCAGTAAAAGCATTTGCTGAAAGCGATAAAGCAATTCATGTTGCTGTGTTCTTTGGTTCATATCTCGGTGATGCTTTGGAGCAGAGGAACTTGGTGAATAGATTTGGAATCTGTGTGGAATTGTCTTGTTTTTTGCCGTCTGCTTTTTTTTCTGATAGCACCGAGCTACGGGTTGCTAGTTCCAGAAACATGCTGAGTGGGCTGAATTATGATTATGATATTTTAAAGGATATTTTAGTTGGTGTTTGAGTTGTGTTGAAATGGCTGATTAATTATTGTAGCCCAGGTTCTCTTGTTTAATTTGATGTGTAACATCAATATATTTGCTCATGATTATTGTAATGTTTTACACAGTTTAACTATCATGTGTACATTTCACATAGGGGGCACGGGTTAACAGTGTATTAATTGTATGTCAAAACTTTCAGTTTACATTTAGTTGAATCATTCATTCTTTATTTTATATCCCTCAGTGTTACATTTCTTGCATGAATGGTGCTGTACAGATACCATTTTATTATTATAATATCATCATCATCATCATCATCATCATCATCACCATCATCCTTATTAATATTAATATTATTACAGAGTTAATTCGTAACTTTGTTCACTAATTCAGTTCCTTTTCACAAGTTCACTGTTTGAAATGAAATAAAATAAAATAAAAAATAAGAGCGATTAAATAAATATTTTTTTTGAAAGATATGTTTTGCGATTCCTTTAAGATATAATTTTTAATTCATCCTATAAAGAAAAAATTAGGAATTTGAAGGTGCACTTTGAATTTATTGATGCATCCTCTATATTTTTTATTCAATAGCATAGTTGATTAAATCTAAAAGCCTGGGCTCATTTTTGAAGCCGCCATAACATATTGTGAATTTACGGCTCATTAAAGCTGACACCAAACTTGGCCGCCTGCTGTACGTCATCATCCATCAACTGTTCGCCTGGCTGTCCGTTTGACTGCTGATGCTGAGAGCAACATAAAAACCCCACTAATACTACGTACCATGTCAGTGTACCTCCAGGTGTGCCCTCCCTCGTCGGCCGGTGGCGCTGTCATCTAAACTGTCTACAGGTGCCATCGGGTGTCGGGCTGTTACAGTCGCCCAGTTTGCTCAAACCTTTTTTTGATTTCTAATCCCTCCAGACCCCCACCCCCACCCCCCATCGCATTGCAGCAGCAGTTCATAATGGGATTAGCGGGTAATCCAGTCACTTCCCCTACAAAGCAGAACGAGAGGGCAACGTCCACACACACTCAGAAACACTGATCCATTCTTATAAATCACAGAGGGGCATTATCTAGACACGCTGCATGCTAATGAGGCGGCTCAGGTCGGCCTGTGACCCTTTGTTAGTGAAAATAATAATGATTTAAGAAACCCAAAAACACTTATTTGAGGTCAACACCAAAGTATATATGTATGTATTAGGTATTGGTGTTGATGGATTCAGGTCTTAATCTTGACATCTGACTGCAAAGTATTTTAATTCACATTCTGTTACAGATATGCATCGGCTCTGCCCTCTACTGGTTCAAACCCTAATATTGCAATAGAATGTTGCTATTCGCTGGTCTGGAGCCAGCTGACGTATAAAACCCACATCTCCCGAATGTGTAAACCAGGCGGCAACCTCCGGTTCTGCCGAGTGAAGCCGATGCAGAAGTGTCTTAAAGTCAGATTCTCTCTCCTGACCACCAGGGGGCGACTCCTCTGGTTGTATAGAAGTCTATATAAATGACTCTACTTCTCTCTTGATTTATTCCCTCAGTAAACATTGTAAACATGAGTTTACGTCTCAATCTCTAGTTTCAAGTCTTCTTCACATATTCCACAGCCTTGCATTTAAAAATGTAATTAAATTGTTGCAAATAGGCTGCAAACTGCATTTATTTGTGCAACCATATGTGTTAGTACACGTGATTAGTGCTCGCGATTAGCATAAGCTAATTGAAAGGTTAGTGGCTAAATAAATGGTAAATTAAAAAAAACAGTGAAGTCTGGCTTCATGATAGAGTGACGTAAACCAAGTCCTTTCATGTGGTGCTTTGTATGTTCTGTAACTGTAGCACGGCAGTGTGGTGGAATTAGCGAGCCAGCAAGCTAACTAGCTGGCCCCTAAATGAGTAAAAGAAAAGAAAAAATGTAATGCTCACAGCGTAGCACATTGCTATCGCCGGATTATCATTCTTTTAAACTGATTCACCAGAAATTGTAATTAGAAAATGAGCCGACATCATAACCATTGAAATCAGACACACATTTGGTGGTTGTTACGTTGTATAGTACTTCAAAATATGCATTATATAGCGATATCTAAACATGAATGTAGTAAACATTGCAAAACCAGATCGTCCCAGCAAGGAGAGAAAAAGTGGTCACCTGACCTCTTAAAGTTCTCACCTTCATCATTGACTCTAGCTAACGTGAGTTCATGTGACACTATTTAAAATTGGGGATTTATAAGAGGATGTACTTTTCCAATATATGAGGATTATTCTGGCAGCCGTGACAACCCTGACCACCATATTTATTGCAAGACTAATAAAAAACAAAAAGAAATACATTCAAGAGGGAAAAACAGGAATTGATGAACTAAACATAAGTGTGATCATAATAAGAAAAGAGATCTTAAAGAGTTTGATAAGCTTTGTTGACCTCTGATAAGGAGGTTGTAGTTTGTGGCTCATGCCACTAGGTGGAGAAAATGAGCCGGTTGGATGTTTCTGTACAGTTTGATTTGTATGTGATGATGTGAAGCAGCTGCTGGATGACAGATTAAAGCACTTTCTAGACTTCAATGTCTTAAGTTTAACATTGATATGATGATATCTGATGTATAAAAAAACTAGAGCTATAGGTACGTTTTCACGTTTCCTTTATTTTGGCTATTTTCAGTTTTAATCCTGTGACTTTTTTTGGGGGGGGCAATTGTATTTGAAGAGTCGGGGGCAGCAAAACATAACACAATTAGTTAGATCTATCATTAGGTGAAACAACATTCAGCAATTAGAAACAAAGTCCAGTCAAATATAAATGAATTGACATGAAAATGCAGAGATTGTATGTTTGAGTCATTTTACAAACATGTTAAAACATGTTACAAATACTATAGACTTTAAATACTGCAGCATTTAAAGTGTGCTGTGATAGCATAAGGCTTTCTAAGATTGTACTGTAGATGGGCTGCAAGCTCCAAACTACAACCATTTCATCAAACTACAGTCAGCCACAGATAAATTTCACATAAAGAACACGGTTGACTCATTTAGAGAACTGTAGAGACCTCTAGTGGCCAGCAGAGAGAACTGCAACCTGTCAGCAATTAAACTGATTCAAATTCTTTATTGTCCTCAATTGATGACATTTGTTTTCACAGTCTGTACACAGAAATAATATCATATAAGTATATATATATATATATATATATATATATATATATATATATATATATATATATATATATATATATATATGCTAAACTAACTGGCTGCTGGCTGAAGCTTCATATTCAACATGTGAGACATTAAGATAAGATAGTCCTTTATTAGTCCCGCAGTTGGGAAATTTTGCAAGATTACAGCAGCAGACATAAAGTGCACATAGTAAAAAAAAAACAAGTAAAATAACTAACAGTAATAAAAAAAACAGTAACGAATACACAATAACAATATTATATATAGAATAAAATGTATTTATATTGCACCGGTTGACGTGATTAAAGTGAATAATGTAATGCAATCTTCTTGAAATCTTGTTGCCGCAAAAAAATCTCGAACTATTTATTTAACTTAACATTCATGAATGGCAACAAAAGCCAGAAACATCTAATTGTGAGATAAAGAATGAAAGGAGGTGTGTTACTTTGTTACCACTGAGGGATCATTTCGCGCTACAGCTGTCAAACTGGGACACGCCCAGCAGCGGACCAGTTGACCAATCCCAGTGCTTCCCAGTCTGGACTTTCCTTCTGGCTCCACCGACCAATCCGGACGTTTTAAATGGAGCCGGAAAAGGGCGAAGTGATCCTTGTAAACGGTTTTAACCCCACCCACAGAATCAGAAGAATATGAGAATGAATCGCCCACGCGTTTTTAAAATGTGTCCACGTGCTCGCCGGGGCCATTAAACTCATATATTAGTCCTATCGTTCCTTCATACGGACCATATGTTCTTAGATATCCCAGATCTGCCGGTAAACTTGCCTGTGTTCGGTCTCAAATACAATCTCACACCAAACTGCAATACAGAATGTTGCTATTTCATGTTTACTTAATTATTGGCGGTGTGTGAGAGTGCATTTTTGTGAATTAAGATAATATTATAAAACATAAGTAACCCGTTTCCAGTTCGGCGATGGGGTAGTGTTTTAAATAACACTATGTGTGTGAAATTTGGATTTTTATGATTAGCACGACAGACTCTTTCCATTTGGAGATGCACCGTCGATTGCGGGTGACGAACACTGGAAGCCTTGTCACAAATGTGGCATGTTATGGGAAAGACGGGTTTTTTTTGTCGCTTTTATTGATGCCGAATAAAGAAGTAGCACGAATGATTGGAGGTGGCACCGAGTCGTACCGTTGTGAGTGCTGTATTTTTACCGATAAGTACGGGTCAGTTTAAATCCACCTCCTCTTTAACGGAGTACGTCACGGAGGAGCGCCAGAGTGTAGTCGACTCTCTCATCTCTTCCCCCAGGAGGCTGTGCTTCAATCCCAGCCCCCTTTGTTCAGTCTAGCCGGTGGGTTGAGTCAGAGAGGGAGGCTGAGCCAAACCCAACAAATCCATACGGTGGGAACAGCGACAGGCGTGAGAAGAAGCCGGAAAAGGAGAATAGCTCATCAAGGAGTCCAGACTGAGTCAAAAGTTATTTCTTATTTTGTGTGTGTGTGTTGCTGATGCTGCGTTTCCGTCGGGGACCCGTGTGCAAGTGTTCGGCTACAACAAAAACAGAAACAGCGATACATCTGCGCTGCTCGGTGCTTTCAGCTCGTTTCCTGGAGAAGAAAAAGAAGACAATGAACCGCCAGCTCAACCGCTCCTAAGCCATCCCCGGAGCACCGGTCCGTGTGTTGCCCATCACCCAGCTGATCCACGCTGACTCTCCCTTTCACGTTTTTTTCTCTTCTGCTCAGCATCCATATTTGCATCCAAGGGAGTGGCAACCACTAATCCCCCCTTTCTCCTGGCGAGAACGCTGAAAGTTGTCCCCTCGGACGCTCTGATTTCCACACAGAAAGGTGAGTGTTTTCCTCTATTATTGTGCTTTTATTATTATTATGATGTAGGGAGGGACTCGGCAGGGGGGGTTTCACTGAAGGGCAGTCTGGACCACGTTGCCGCAGTAGCTACAACAATGGATGAAACTGGCGTTGTGTTGCATGTTTTGTGGTGAGGTGCATTGTCATCCTCCTCATCCTGATTCCACTCAAACCAAGGTGTCGACTGGGAGGAGGACAAAATGAATGCAGGCCCATGTGAAGGAAAGCTGGTGTGAAAATCACATCACTCCAGGGCCTCATAGCCACCAGGTTTAAAAGCATTGACTCTCTTTTTTTTCCCATTATCAAAATGAGGGGTAAATATGGAAAACGATAAATCCTGAAGTCAGCATAGTTTAAAGCCTCAGCCCCGATGTGTGTTGTTTATTTATTATCGGCTGTAACAGCATGATATCTTCTTAATGGCATTTGTAGGCCATGCACCACTTGGGCACCGGCCTACATTGGTTCCTAAATTCTGTATATTATCATCCTATTATTCTGTTGATAAGTGGGACATGAAAGAATATTTGGGGGTCGTTATGAAAAACGATGAATTCAGATACATGATATCACAGTGATCGTGCTGGCGTACCTGCGCACTTTTACATGTTTTACAGTTTCATTGCCAGGTGTTAAATACACCTGAAGGTAAATGAATAAGACACCATGTCAGCTGATGTGTGGTGTTCCTCTGGGCTACTACAGAGTTATTGTTTGTGCCGGTTGAGCACAATATGGTGGAGTGTCACACTCCTAAATGTAGACAAATCCCAATATGAATATTTGTGTTTTTCTCACTAGGTTGTTGACCATAAATACAAATGAATAAGGGCTGCATACTGTAAATAAAGAAAATGATAAAGGCTTTAGAAGACCACAGGTTCTTCTAAGTTGGTGGTTCCAAACATTTTTCTTTAATTTGTGGCCCCAAAACTGTCACCAAAACAGTGATTGTATACTTCGAAGATTGTTTTATAACCAGCCTGTAAAAGGAAGAAGTACCAAATATTTCACAAGAAAAAAGGAAAAAAATAGAATAAAACATTGTTTGTCTTTGTCACACTCTAAATGTAAACAAATCCTTGTATGATTATTTGTGTTTTTGTTGTTATGTTTTGAAGTAAATTGGGAAAGAAGACTATAAATAGAAGGACCACGGGTTCTCCTAAGTTGCTGGTTCCCCTTATCATGTTTTATGGCTGTGTGGCTATGAATGAGTAAGGAACCAAAGCAGTGATTTTACTTCCAACATCATTTGAAGGATTTCAGATTCACGAAAAGGAAGAAGTACCAAATAATTCACAAGAAAAAAGGTGTATTTTTTTCTGTCTTGCATTCTCATCTTTTCCCTTTCTTATCCATTACGACCGCTCAGATTCATCTAGTGATTCCTCAGCGGGTCTCCGACCCCCATGTTGGGCCGCTGCACTAAAACAACGCACAAATCCTAAAGTATGCACGGCATAATCAAGTCACGATGAGATTAAAAAAACAAAAAAATTGCAAAAAAATTTTTTTAAACCTTTGGCGTTGTTTACGCCCTGTCACCTCTCACATGCTCTCCTTCCTGTGAGAACTAGTCGGTCTGCCCCGACCGGACGGACCCCTTCGTACAGGTTTGCGGGCCGGGTGACACATCGGCGCCTCGGGTATTAATGACGGCCCTTCTCCCGACAGATAAGCATGGAGGGCGGCAGCCACCGCTCCCCCGTCTAGTGCCTCGTCCGCAAGCCTTCATCACCCAGGAAGAGGAGCGCTCAGGTTCCCGGGCCGTCTCCCTGCCTCTGCAGAATGAACATGCTCAAGTCCACTGGACTGAAGATCCCTGGCCGGGGGCCCAAGCATTCCAGCCCAGTGGGGAGAACGTCCTCCAGCCCCGTCCCGCCGAAAGACAGTAAGTCACTTCCTCCATCTCCTGACCCCCACGGGGAAAGAAACATGAGGAATTTTCATGCTTCCAGCTATTTCTTCTTATCACCGGAAGTGGCTCAGACCATTTATTAGTGTTAATGACTCAGTAGAGCACAGCTGCATTAGTTTTTACACGCACGCACACACACACACGCAGAAAAGCTGGGAGGAGTTTTCTTTAACTTCATCTTCCGGTGTATTTATTTTTAGCTCTCCAATGCAACTTTTTTGCTCTTGT
Organism: Myoxocephalus aenaeus; assembly: GCA_038501785.1. Taxonomy (NCBI): domain Eukaryota; kingdom Metazoa; phylum Chordata; class Actinopteri; order Perciformes; family Cottidae; genus Myoxocephalus; species Myoxocephalus aenaeus. The sequence continues at coordinate 822,756 of JBAMJR010000144.1, read as the reverse complement.
TAGCAGTTGGAATAGATGCCACATTAAAGACAATGTATATTTATTTATATGGATGTTCTGCCAGTGAGACTTTGAAAAGTGCTTTTCCGTCAGCAACATTCAGTTCATACTTTGTGGTTGGGCTGCACAATTAATCGACTATTATATGCAGTCACGTTTTTTGGCCCAATTCAGTCTTTTTTTGTGTAGCCCAAAATCACAAATTGGCCTCAGAGGGCTTTACATTCTGTACACATACGACCTCCTCTGTCCCAGGACCCTCACATCTGGACAGGAAAAACTCTAAACTCTAACAGGAAAGAAAACTAAGAAACAGAGGAGGATCCCCCTCTCAGGGTGGACAGAAGAACAATAGATGTCATGTGTACGGAATGAACAAGATAAGTTACAACACATTCAATGCATATGACATACATTATTCCTATAATCAGAGCAGTAAGCAGAAAAAGTACAACTTCTACTAATATCAGCAGCAGTGGATGTAGCAGAATCATATTGATAATACAAGCATAAATGTATTAGTGATTTGACATAGTCGTCATGATGTCACCTGTTGGTTTGTTGCCTGATGTTTTGAAGCCTTGATTTTGGCAATTTGTCCATTCCCATATTGTTTTTTTGCAACCAGTGAACAGGAAGTGACCATATTTGGACTGAGGAGTGACGTAGAGACGCCATATATGTCTCTGGTAGAGACCTGTCAATCACCTTGTAGCCCCGCCCTAAAACATACTCTGCTTTATGGTCTGTTTGACTCTAAATTAACTATAATTTTGTAAATGAACATCATGCTGTATTGAAGAATACTTGAAACTAGAGATTGAGACATAAACTCATGTTTACAATGTTTACTGAGGGAATAAATCAAGAGAGAAGTAGAGTCATTTATATAGACTTCTATACAACCAGAGGAGTCGCCCCTGGTGGGCAGTAGAGAGAATGCAGGTTTAAGACACTTCCGCATCGGCTTCAGTCGGCAGAACTGGACAGGAAGTCAGGAAGTCAGTGGTAAAATAGTAAAGCCCGCCTATTGCTTGGTCTGATTGGCTGCCCATGTGACACACTCCCGGCCATACCACAGGAAAACAGTGGTTTTGTAGGCGACGCGTTTCTAGTGACACTTCTCAGTGTGATCTGGGCCTAATTTCTTTAGTTGATTACTCGTTCTTTATGCTTTTTTCATGCTGAATGACTTATTCTACAGAAAGGTACGAGCACATCTCTGGTACACACAACATTTTGAGTGGTGCTTTTTTTGGGAGAAACTCTGGCGACTAAATTGACATGTCAACAAAATCATATAAGTGTTACCAGAAATTTCTTTGGTCGAGAACAGCCCTAATTTTATAATGAAATGTACGCGATCGACTGGGATATCAACGTTTAAAATACTCTGCTCAGAGAAACCTCCGATGCATATCAAATCAAACGCTTCCTAAACTAATCCAGATGTTTTGGATTCGCTTTCGGGATAGATGTAAGGCCTCTGCAGGCGTACCCTGCAGCGACAGCCTGGGAAAAACCCTGCTGAATGTTGCATTGTAGATGAGTAATATACTGTGTGTGTTGGACAGAATGAAAACGCACTGAATTCAGACAAAGAAATACTGTATTTATTTCTTATTTTGATGATGAATATAGCACAACATGGAAGTGGAAGCACTGCGCTGTTAATTTCATTGTGAAAATGCATTAAAGATATTTAGTCCCTAAAATCAATGAATAATCATGATGATATTATTATGATATCTATTTAAAATGGCTTAAATTAATGTGAAATGTAACGAGTCACTCGCTCAGAGCATTTTAGCGTCTTTTAGTTTTTTTTTACACGGCCATTTTCACGGATAAACCTACTTCTAAACCGAACAGAAGAGTGAGAAGCGATCCTGTCGTATTAACTTCATCCGATTATTATTCATCTGTGTTTACAGCGTTAAGTGTTGAGGATTTTTCACATAATGCCTCTCAGGGAAATATGTTTTTACGACCAAAACACAGCACATGCTTTTAGTCATATCAGAGGCCCGATGTATCTCCTTCCCAATAGAGCCCCATTGTTGTCCATTAAAAACACGTTAATGAGCCTCGTGGTTGCGCCGTTCCTTCTTTAGGAAAGACCTAAAAAACCGAGAGATAAACTAATGCTCTGAAATATGAAATGAAAAGGTGAAATGTGGACAAAAATACAAAAATGGAGGAACCAAAATTTGACTTTTATGAAAAACATAATCCTCTTGCCTGCAAAAAAGAAGAAGAAGAAGAAATCGAAATCACAGCTGTTCTCACTCTTAAACGCGGTCACACTGTTTATCCTCTACGGTTTTAGCCCACATGACAGCAGCTCCACACGCACATGTTGGCTCTGTTTCTGCTAAATTACAGCCTCACTCTTTACCAGCTCCCAGTGAACGCCACATTGTCGTCGGTGAGTGGGAGGCCGATCGTCGGAGGCAGCTACAAGTGGGTCACGGTTCATGTTGACTGTGGAATTACAGTGTTTATAATAACTTTAGTGCACTGTCAAGGGACTTCTGTCCTACTCCAGTTCCTATTTGTTCATGTGTGAACAGGATTACTCTTTTTTTATTTTTTTTTATTTTTTTTTTGAGCTGGAGCAATTAGTCAACTTATAACTAATGAAATAATCAGCAACTATTTTCTTGCAAAAATATAATTAAATGCTCTTTTTCAGCCTAAACAAAATGGAGATTTCCTACTTTTCTCTGATTTATTACACGTTAAAGTGAATATATTTGGGTATTTTTCACTATTTCCTGAAATAATATAAACTTGAATTGATCGATTGAATCAATTTAATTGAGAAACTAATCAGGAGATTAATTGAAAATCAAAATCAGAAAACTTTATTGATAGACCTTGCAGCTGCTTCTATATACTATAAGCCCACATAAAAAATTAAGGAAAATGTAAAATCAAAATGTAAATTATGTACATAATGCTACGATAAACGTATAAAATAATATGCAGAGAATACAAGTACATAACAAAAACAAGAAACGAAGAAGGAGAAATACAATAAGTAATTAAATTAAATAATCATTAGTTAGAAAGCTCTTTGATAAGAAGACTTTTGAACTTTTTTAAACAGTTTCTGGCTCCCAGAAATCATAAAAAAAGTTGTATTTTTACTTTGACCATTAACAATGTTAAGCAAAATGCATTAATAGCAGTCCAACATGTCTCTAACCACTTAACTTAAAAAGCAGATTGATATATTATTCCTTGTTTTGTTAAAGCCATTAACTGCTCTGTTTGTTTCTGCCAATCATCAACTCATTAGTTGCCTCACATCCTGTTTATCCACAAAAGAAAATACACAATCATGATGCCTGAAACATTTCTTTCATTCCATTCTATATTAAAATATACCAACAATGTAATAATTGCATGGACATCATGTACGATTTATACCAATGAGACCCACATTATAGAGATCATAATGTATTTGTAGATTTGTGAGGCAATTAATTTGATTCCTGCATCACTTTTCAGCAGCAAGGCAAACAAAGTACTTTCCATAACATGTCAAAAGCATCAAGACAAAAAGCAAAATAAACGCATTGTAAAAGGATATTTAAATACAATTTTTAAAACATTCATTAAAGAACCAAGAGAATAAAAAAATGCAATCAAGCTAAAATGAATAAAATACAAGAATATCAGTTAGAACCATGTAAGGAATTCTTATTATTTGATGAAATAAAAAGCTGTTAATATCTGCTAATCACAGAAAGTAAAAACTGAATTGGAGCTTCATGTTGCTAGTCACAATATAATGACAAATATTAAGGAAAAGCATCAAATATGTTCATTTGCTGTCTTGCCGAGAATTAGATAAGAATATTGGTGTCTCTCAGGTATGCAGTGTAAATGTAATGTGTCAGCCAGCAGCCCCTTAGCGTAGCTTAATTTAGCTTGGTCTAAAACGGGAGACAGAGAGAAACCACTTACATGGCTTTTTCCAAAGATTACAAAAAAGTGGTTAAAATGCTCATCTAAAGCTCATTAAATTAACCTCCTTTTAAATGAAAGGTTTCACTTGTTATGAATTCTTTGCAGCTATATTTAAAATTACCACGAGGAACTTTCATTTCGTGTTGATTCTGCCGGTCCCTGTGGACAAAAGTGGTAGTGTTTCCGAGCACCCTTTAAAAAAAAACCCTCTTCTTTTAATACATTAGGGTCCGACAGAACCGGTTAGTCAATACTCGAGGGCCACCTCCATCCCACAGGAGCCTTTTCTGAACACTAGTTATATTCACAAGACACTGACTATTAAGATTACTTTATTCTTCTCAAAGAGATCCCTCCTTGATTTCCGAAAGTTGGCTATAAAACGGTAATAAGATACACTGATGGGAGGGATTAGTTACAAGTAACGCTGGCCCGGCCTCCAAATCTCAACCCCCTGTTTGTTGGTTTATAGCTGGGAAGCTTGTGAGTAGGGGGCCACTATGTCGGAAGTTGGCAGACTTTCATTTGCTGAATTTAAATGACTGTTTCACCCTCCAGAGGAAGCTGTTGTCAGAGAGCAGCCGAGCCGGTTCCTTCGAGCCACCTTTGATGTGGAAATAACAGAGCTGTGCCGCCGCTCCTGATGCCACGTCTCCTGTGACCCCGGCAGCGAGTTTCTCCACAGAAACGTCTCGGTCACAGTCGTAGGCGTTTAGGAGACATGCAGCTGCTGCCGTTTGTTTGTTCACAGCTCTCATACAGCATGCAAAATACCACACTATGTTACTCCACTTGTTTTTGATTGTCGTTTGCACTTGAGACATTTTTTTATTTGTTTTTTTTTGTATGTGAGTGCAACAAGCTGTAAACACATCATTGGCTTATTAACACCCACAGACTGTACATGAGAAGTGGGAGTAGTCATCGTGACGTCACCCATTGGTTTGAGGACTGATGTTTTGAATCCTTGAGTTTGGCGATTCGGACGTTGCCATCTTGTTTGTATTGCTATCAGTAAACAGGAAGTGACTATATTTGGTCTGTGGAGGCGTGACGTAGAGACGGCGTGAATGGCTATGGTAGAGACCTGTCAATCACAAGGTAGCCCCGCCCTAAAGCAAGACTTCTCTGGTTGTATAGATCAGTGTCTATTATTTGCGGAAACTAAATAATATTTTTTGGGACCGATTAAGTGAAATTGGACATTTTCCCACGGCACACCTGACTATCTCTGTCAGTGGTTGAAAATCACTGGTATAGAAAATGACTCTACTTCTCTCTTGATGTATTCCCTCAGTAAACATTGTAAACATGAGTGTATGGCTCAATCTCTAGTTTCAAGTCTTCTTCAATACAGCATGATATTCATTTAGTAAATTATGGTCATTTATAGTCAAACAGACCCAGTGGCGGGCCGTGGATTGTGTACCTATGCCTGCTATAACAGCTGAAGGCAACGCCTGTTGTGCTGCCTTCAGCCTAATGCCTGCGACATGCAGGCATTAGGCTCTGCAGAGCCTGCAGCCTGAGGAACACAGGAGCTGTGCAATGAGAAAATAAGCTAATATGAAAAAAATATTATAATGCATGTAGTGTATTTGTGAAAAACAATTAAATAAAAAAATAGCTATAACTTTTATTTTTTATTTTTTTTAAATGATAATAAAACATTTCAATTTAAACTTTGTGATTCTGTTTAGGCCAGCAGAGAAGGCTTAGCAGGCCCTGACGGCCCGCGACTGAACAGACCATAAGGCAGGGGATGCTTTAGGGCGGGGCTACAAGGTGATTGACAGGTCTCGACCAGAGACTTCTCCTCAGTCCAACTATGGTAACTTCTGATCCCTGGTTGCAAAAAGTAAAGATGGCGACGGCCAAATTGCCAAACTTAAGGCTTCAAAAGACCAGTCCACAAACCGACGGGTGATGCCACTATGACTTCGTCCACTTCTTATATTCAGTCTATGTGCTGTATTGAAGAAGCCTTGAAACTAGAGATTGAGACCATACACTCATGTTTACGATGTTTACTGAGGGAATACATCAAGAGAGAAGTAGAGTCATTTTCTCATATATTTCTATACAACCAGAGGAGTCGCCCCCTGATGGTCAGGAGAGAGAATGCAGCTTTAAGACACTTGGCTTCACTCGGCAGAACCGGAGGTTGCCACCTGCTGACACCTCATATAGATGTCATGTGTTAGCAAAGAGTTGCCGAGTTACACATCTGGCAGACATGGAGCAATATTAGCATCTGATGAATGTGACTCCAACAACAACTCCCCTTTTATCTTTGTTTTGTTCTCCACCATCTCCTAAAAAAATCTGGCTTTCTAGTGGCTAAATGCTCCACTAAACTGACACAGTTAGCTAACGTTATCTTTCTGCTGTTGCTGGGCAATTAGAGCACGGAGGGATTATTCAGGGACAACATCTGCCTTCTGCATCTGGAAATGAGGGAGATGAGAGCGAACAAAGACATTAAAAAACAAAACACCTGAAAGATGTGGTCTAGACAGGTTGGGTTTTATTTCTCTGTGCAAGGATATTGATGAGTGCAGCTTAAAGATTGACATGATCAACATGTTTGCAATAACATACTTAATGAGGGTTTATATGTTTTGAACAGAGCAGCTTTAAAACAAAATTGTATACTTGAAAAAATAAACTTTTCCTACATACTACAGCTGCCTTCATGCAGTGTACATTTAGTTGGGTCACACTACTTCCTCATGACATGGCACCTTGAACTTTGAACTTCTTCCTCATGTATCTGCTGCAAATAGATTTTTTCGTCAGACCGGATGTAGTAGAACATCCTAGTACTTATGCCATACTATGTATTCGGACATAAATCATTTTTTTATTGGCATACTAAATGGTGCAATAGGCAGATAACATGCAGACAGTCAACGATTAAAACCTTTATCATGATATTTGTCATTTTATATCAAGATTTCAATTTAAATGTACTGAATTTTGAGGGAAATTAATTAATTAAAAGTAATATATATATATATATATCTGCTTTAGTCTAATGCAGCAAATGAGCTCCCCGACTAATGAAGGGACTTCATCACATTGATGCAGCAGGCCTGTAAATCCAATATTGACTTCCAGTAAATCAGTCGTTTATTTGCAGCTTTGCCCACAACGGCCTGAAAACACCCAGTGATGTTAAAGGAGAGCTACCTCATGAGAAGTCCTCTGGATCCTCTGATGGGTTCAGTCCTTTGGGTTTGTCCCGTAATAGTTACTGAACAGTTCTTATAGATAATGTTACTGAAGCCAAAGGGACTCACAGAATATTTGAAGCACCAAATACCTAAAAATACTGGTTTCAGTCATGTTATACTTTGTTAAAAAATGGTTTACCTGTGTAGAAATGGACGTAGTCATTGTGATGTCACCCATTGGTTTATGGACTAGAGATTGAGACCATAAACTCCTGTTTACAATGTTTACTGAGGTAATAAATCAAGAGAGAAGTAGAGTCATTATCCCATAGACTTCTATACAACCAGAGGAGTCGTCCCCTGATGGACATGAGAGAGAATGCAGATTTAAGACACTTCTTTAACCCTAGAACACTAAGGTTAAAAATAGTATCACCATCACTAACGCTGTCTATATTTTACCCGATATAATGTACCTGATAAAAAATACTTTACTAGGGTAAAAGTACAATTTTACCCTATAGAACTTCTCATAAAACAATAAACAAGTATCATGGGGGGGGACCCTTAAAAAAGGCTCAAAATCGGGTGAAAAATTATGGAATCGTCAATAAAACATGATTAAATAATGGAACTATAAACTTGTTCTTTGGTCCACTCGTTCCTGGGACATGTGAGCCTTGTCCTGTGAAGGAAAAGTCTCCCTGCAATGTTAAACCCCATCCGACAATGTTTCACGACGGGTATATTTTAACTGAACACGTGCCTGTTGAAAAAAACAGGGATTGGAGCAGGGAGACACGCCTACCTTCAATAACGTCAGTGAGCAGCCTGAAGCTACACAAGGACCCACACAACTCAGACAAAAGAAACACAATAAAAATAACGTAACCACAATCGCACAGGTAAAAATCACCCGACGTTAGTGTTCTAAGGTTAAAGCCGCCTGTCAGCTACCGTTATTGGCAAAATCTCTTAAAATCACTGTGCTGTAGACAAACTGTGAAACTATATGAGTCCATGTGAAGCTCTAGACCTCCTGTAACTTGGCAGCAGGAATTGAAATTAACCAAAGACTGGAAATACAGAAAAATACTACAAATACAGAAAGTTAGACCTAAAGAACAAAATTGGTGTTTTGAAGAGAAATAAAAGCCTGTTTGTATCATGGAAAACATCTCAGTGGATTTGTGTGTCTCGTCAACATGACATTTGGTTGTGGATTTCCTTTGTCTAAAACGATTGTACATGGAAACACTGTCCATCTGAGGGCAACAAACGGATCAAAAGTCTCAAAACATTCAAGCTCAACCCCTGCCATATGTCAGTGTGTGCACTGCTCAACCTCACACAGCTGCCGCAACCACCGCCGAAGACACAACACAGTATCAGCCCTCGATAAGCCCAATTTAAAACCAAAAGAACAAGACGATGCCCATTGTGGAAAGTGGTCATAAATAGGCAGAGTTAAAGAGGCCAGAGAGAGGTGGGTGTGTAACCAAAGTAGGGTGAGATAGGGGGATAATTGGAGGAGGAGGGAGGGGATGAAGCTGTGGAGGTTTCATTGTGCAGAGCGGATGAATAGTGGGATTCAGATGGTGGTGGGAGGTGGCCAAGCACAATAGTGAAAGTAAGGGCTGTGTTTCCAGTCCTCCCTTCTGCCGAGGATCCTTTTTGCCCTCGATCTCCTGTTGCCGAGGCAACCCAAAATCCTGAGTTAGCTGAGGTTGGTTTGCAATGCTGCTATGGGTCTGCTGGATCACATGATATGTTCCTTTACATAGAAACCATACGTGTGTGTCTTCTGCCCTCACTATGCATGAAGCTGAAAACACTTCCAACAGATGCTGACAGTGCATTTATTTGGGCTTTTTATCTTTATTTATTTTAGTGGAGGCAATGGCGAAACTTAAAACAGAATTGATCAAGGAATTAAATGCGTAAATTTGTGAGAAGTACAAATACTATACTATGATCCCCTTCTCGGCTGCTGAATGGCTTGTAGTTAATTATTTAACTATTCAGTTTATTTATAGTTATTTGCATAATAAAAACCCAAACAGTCTGTCACTGTTAAAGCTATTCTTAATCGTTAGCATTAACAGGAAGGTTTCTCAGGTCCACTTCCAAGCCGTCTCCGGTTCATGATCCAGCTGTGCTTCCAGCTGCAGATGTGGGTCAAACACAGGGCGACTTATGGCTGATGTTGATGCTGTATGGCAGTTCGCTCTGGGCCACATCCATTTGGACACATTAATGATCAATGAGGGTCAAGAGTATTCCAGTTTTCCAGATTGTCAATATCTTTCGGTCAGTTGATAAATGTGATGTTCAACGGAACAAAATGTAAACAGAGACCTTTTTAACAGGTTCAAATGTATCTCCTCTCCTCTCATGCTCTGACGAAGGTCCTGTAGACCGAAAGCTACTGTTTATCTATTCTCCCAGTTCGAGCTGCACCTTATTTAAGATAAAGACGAGTGAAGAATCACTGCAATTACCTCAAATGTCTCTCCTAAGAGGCTGCAACATATTGCAGTTGTGCAGGCAACACTGTAGCAACGGTTTTCCCCAAAATAAACACGGAAGCATCGGCCACGTTTCTAAAAACATTCTGAACTGCATCCTCACGTTAAAACCACCTTTTTTTTAAAGCCGTACTCGTTTGCATTCGCGCCGATGGCGTCTCACATCGCAACATATGGGAGCAATCGAGGCATAAAGCCGAGCCATTGTGGCCCATAAAGCCTCACATAAAGTTACTGGCTAACTTTCTTTGGTATAATGTGTAAATGAGATATATGTATATATATATATATATATATATATATATATATATATATATATATATATATATATATATATTACTGAAATCATTGGTAATGTTTTTTTTTTTAGCTTGACTACAAAATATGGCGAGGTCTTTGTGATTGTTTATCCTCCCTTCTTGTTCACATGAGGGGTCAGAATATTAGAAACACTTCTGTATTTAATGCATGATTTGATGTCTTCCTTTCCAACACTGTATAGAAATAGTGCCAATTTACTGGCAGCGCGGCGCAGCAGACCACATGTTAATGCCACCCGGCTCAGTTTACAGGCTGCTGTGGAAAGAGAAGAAAAAAATACAGCTCATCTGTGTGTTTAACAGGCATTATCACCAGGCCGCATGGCAGGGTTAATCACCGGCACATCACGGATACCGTCTCTCTGACCCACTTTTCCCGCAGGAATTAGATTAACACCTAATCTTGCAGAAACTGCACAGTGTTGTGCTGGATGCTGCCACGCAAGCTTTTTTTTGTCCTCCTTTTTTTTGTCCGCCGTTACACGGTCAAACGGGATGAATAGCAACTCTGCTGGACTGTGAATGAGGATGTCTTCACAATGTACGCAGTGTTTACAACTTGGCCTTCCAACAGGGAGCAGAATGTGAAGTGGTTTAATTCCCGGGACACTGCGTATGTTTCAGTGATATATTTCTTGCCACCTCAGGGTTCTTACGGTCATGGAAAACCTGGAAAAGTCATGTATTTTTAAAATGGTTATTTCCAGGCCTGGAAAAACCCTCGAAATTTTTTTTATCCCAAAGGTTTTGGAAAAGTCATGGAAATTTGTTGTGTTCATGACGTTCATTTACGCTGAGTTTGAAATAATGAATATGCTTTTAAAAGAAAGACGCTGAAAATATAAGCAGGCATACGCTCTATCTATTTATTCTTTTAATCAAACTATTCTCTCATTCATTTGTGTCATTTAAGGTATACTGTATGCTTTGGAATTCTCATTGTTAGTTTAAATACTACATTTTCTATACACCGAGATTTCACTAAATGTTTGGTCATGGAAATTTGGTTTAAAGTCATGGAAATCCATTGGTCAAAATGTGTATGAACCCTGGTACCTGTTTTTTTTTTTTTTTCTCCAGACGCTCCCACCCCAACTAAAATCTCCGAAGAGGGCGACGATGTTTTGGGGGACTACACAGTGGGCGAGCAGGTCTGGGTCAACGGTGTCAAGCTGGGAGTCATTGCCTACCTAGGGGAGACCCAGTTCGCCCCGGGACAGTGGGCAGGCGTGATACTGAATGGCCTAGTTGGCAAAAACGATGGGTCAGTGGGTGGCGTGCACTACTTTGAGTGCCAGCCCCTCCAGGGCATCTTCACGAGACCCTCGAAGCTCACCCGACAGCCGGTGGGAGAGGGAAGCGACAGCCACTCCACTGACTCGCTCTCTGCCCAGAATCAGACTCAGCAGGGCGGCAATGGCGGCAATGGCGGCAATGGCGGCAATGGCGGCAATGGCGGCAATGGCGGCAATGGCGGCCCCCCTGGCCAGAGGGTGGTAGTGCCGCTGAGAGAGTGCCTGCTCAACAGCGCGGTGAAAACGGGCTACGAGTCCGGGTCCAACATGTCGGACAGCGGTTCGGTTAAGGGTTCAGTGAAGAAAGGTGGGGATAAGGATCTTCGAGTTGGGGATCGAGTTTTGGTGAGTAATTTTGTGTCGGAGGACAAATGGTTTGTTGGACAGGGTCTTATTTTATTTATTTTATTTATTTTATTTATTTTATTTATTTTATTTATTTTATTTATTTTATTTATTTTATTTATTTTATTTATTTTATTTATTTTATTTAGTAAACGCATTTTATTTATTTAGTAAATACATTTGTTTAGGCAAGTGAATATCAAAATATTGTACAAATTATGATATCATGATGATATATATTGATGATAATAATAATAATAATGATAATATTGTTATATATTATATTTTTCAACATATTTGTAATAGAAACCAGGCTGTTTGCATGCGGCATTCCAGAAGGAAAGACCATATTCCCACTTCTGGTTGTGCTATGATGGGAACTTATACTTAAATTTGGATATAATGCATCCATCATTGTCTTAATGGGCTGATCCTGTGCAGGTTTGCAGGAGGCCAGGCTAGCTGTTTCCCCCTGTTTCCAGTTTTATGCTAAGCTAAGCTAACCAGCCGCTTGCTGTAGCCTTATACTTAGCAGACAGACATAAGAGTGGTATTGATCTTCTCATCAAATTATTGAATATACATCATTAGTGAGGATGTTAGTCTTCAACGTAGACCGTTGTAGTCACTGTGTAAAATGACCTACTGTGACCTCTAGGATAATCACAGCCTCGTGAAACTTTACAACCACAAACTAAAGAGGTTGGGAATTCAGAGGATGTATGATTTTAGGTATATTGACACTAAGGGGGTTTTCTGAGCACTTTCCACAACAGAGGTGCTCGCCATCCAATCGCCATGAAAAATGCAATTCATGCAGAAATCTCCAAAGGTCTTAAAAACCAAATCCCAGCATGAATGTCGGGTGCATATTAAAGACTGGTGGGGTGGAAGAAGTTACCTTGATTTTGTGTAAATATTTGAGACTGACATAGTTCATAGAAGCAATTATTGGACGATTGTATGCAGCTGTATGAAGCTCTCAGTAACGATGGATTCATGCTGTGTAATGTGATACATGGTGGATCCCCACAGGAAGCTTCTGCTTTTTCTGTCCTAGAATTCAGCCTTAATCCAAAATCCACCATTTCCCGACAGACAATGTTCAACATATTGGTAGCAATCATATAGCACGTCAAAGAAAACCTCCAGTTTTTCTCATTGGCCTCCACGATGTTCGCTGCACGGAATTATTGGCCGGGGTCACATTGCTTTCCATTAACTGATGGGTGCCAGGGGACAGTTACATCAGACCCTGTGCAGAGCCTTCCCTCCTGGTCAATATTGTAAATCACTCCGGATTACTTTCAGCACTTAGGAGAGGAGCGACCGCTGCTGACACATTGATCAGTGAAGCCATCTATTGCCTAAGCCTCTCCCGTGTAATCCATTTTGCGGCCATGGATGGTTCCAGTTGGGTTACGCCCCTCCTCCCCCTCCTCACGCCCCTCCTCCTTCGCTGTTTGAAATGAAACACCGCCTCAAATACTTTCGTGAAACAAGCACAAAGTGTGAATCTCAGATTACTCATTGTGGACGTACGTGATCAATAATCTATGGGGACAATAAGGAAAAAATCAAATATCACAATATTTTCGATATCAGTACGATATTTACATAATTATAATCATCGCTGTGTTTCACAGTTCTCTCCTCTCTTGATTTGGTCCCTCAGTAAACATTGTAAACATGAGTTTATGCAGGGTACCCGCGAGGTCTTAAAAACTTGAAAAAGTCTTAAATTTAGTATTCATAATTTAAGGCCTTAAAAAGGTATTAAATTTTGTCAACAGGTCTTAAATTTCGTTCATCAAGTCTTAATTTTTACCCCCTTCCTTATTTGATACGGCGCCACAACATTTGTTTATTGTTCGTTGTTACAACGAATCTTAGTACACCCAAACGTCGCATCCAAAATATCAGGCAACCTGTATATGGCTCTGAACTGGCTGAGACGCTGTAGAGTTTAACAGCTGATCGCGCGCTGATCGCGCGCTGATCGCGCGCCGCCCCCCTCCCCAAGCGCGAGCGCGCTGTCTCACAAGCAGGGTCAGATGCACTTGCCAGTAGTGTTACAGAGTCCACAGTCCTCCAGCTAAAGATTTTTCTTCTCTGTAAATTAAAGGGTTCTTCTTCTACACGTTATGGAAGGGGACCAACTTGAATAGGTGCATACAGCGCCAACCTAAAGTACCAGAGTGTGTGGTGCAGGGTATTGCCTGTCTGTGAGTAGGACAGAACCAGTCCCGCCTGTCCCGTATTCTAATCACAGCCTTTTTTATTTGTATCCGTGAAAAGAGAAAAATATAACAGTTAATTAATTAATTAATTAATTAACAGTTGATTGATTTCGTATTTTTTTCATTCATACGCATATCAGGAAAAGTGCAATGTTGGTCTTAAATTTAATTTAAAGTGGTCTTGAAAAGGTCTTAAAAAGTCTTAAATTTGAGATGAAAAATCCTGGGGGTACCCTGTTATGTGAAACAGACCATAACACAGTGTATGCTTTAGGGCGGGGCTTCAAGATGATCGACAGGTTGCTGCCACGGCTTCAATCCTCAGCTGTCCAAATATGGTCACTTTAGTCCACAAACCAGCGGGTGAAGGACAAAATGGTATCTGAACACTGTTTCCCTTTTTATCTTTGATTTTAGGGGACACAGTTTTCTAACAAAGTATGACATTGCTGAAACCAGTGTTTTTTAGGTATTTGCCTTCAGTAACATTATCTATAAGAACTGTTCAGTAACTATTACGGGACAAACCCAAAGGACTGAACCCATCAGAGGATCCAGAGGACTTCTCATGAGGTAGCTCTCCTTTAACATCACTGGGTGTTTTCAGGCCGTTGTGGGCAAAGCTGCAAATAAACGACTGATTTACTGGAAGTCAATATTGGATTTACAGGCCTGCTGCATCAATGTGATGAAGTCCCTTCATTAGTCGGGGAGCTCATTCGCTGCATTAGACTAAAGAAGATAGTTCTATATTACTTTGTTTCTGCTAATTCATTTCCCTCAAAATCCAGTACATGAAATCTTGATATCAAATGACAAATATCATGATAACGGTTTTAATCGTTGACTGTCTGCATGTCATCTGCCTATTGCACCATTTAGTATGCCAATAAAAAAAAGATTTAAGCCTGAATACATAGTATGGCATAAGTACTAGGATGTTCTACTACATCCGGGATGGAACACAGCTTTTGTTTTAATGCTGCTCAGTTCAAAACATATAACCCCCCAAAACCAGAATTTCTCAATTAAAATGTCACATTTGAAATAAGACCTCATTTGGAACATCCAAACAGAATACCCTGTTTACTTGACCCCGTATCAAATTCGCAGTATTGTTATATTCTAGATAATAGTGGAACACTTGTGTGCATGTAAACACAGTCAATGTTCTCACAACGCGCGAGTAAGTAATCGTGAACGAAGGTCAAACCTCGCTGCCGTTTGTAAGCGATCGGTGCGTGGCTGCTAACACAGAGTGTTTTTTCTGTTTAAAAAAAAAAAAGAACTACAGAAATGTTTCCAAACACCCTCAGAGGCTCAACACACGACGCCTGTGTTTGTTTGCACAGCGCTGCTTCTCCCCCGCTGGCTTTCAGTTCGTATCCAGAGGCTGTCTCTGCTACCGGAGAGCTGGCTAAAGGTTAAATGGCGCTTCTCTTTCAGTGGGGTTGCACGCAATTTGGCTGGTGTTTATTTAGAAAGTGTGAAAGCCACTGGACGATTAAATTGTCCTGGAACACAAATATAACACGGTTGTAGTAAACGCGCAGCAAGGATAAAAGACTAAATGTTACCTTTCCAAATTAAATTTCATGCGCGGCAAATGCAGCCACAACCTCGGGCCTCTCCGCAAAATTTCAATAAATACGGCTGAAGAGCGCTTGAGCCAAAACACTAAAATGCATCCTCATCCACCGCATCCTTGCACTCGTATTTTGGGATGCCATGTTCGCAGTTTTTCAATCGAAAAGAACAAGGAAGTTCTGTTTTTAGCACCATCTCGAGAACGCCACCTCGGCTACCAGAGAAATCCAAGCTTGAAATATTCAAGTTCTTCCTTCATCCAACTACGCCATCTCTGGATAAAGGGAATACAACAGACTCGGCTCTCTGGGTTGATACAGCACTGAGGTATTTATTGATTCAACCGACTACAAGGGCCATCAACACTGATTGGACATCCACATAAAAAAAGCTCCAAAATGTCGGTGGTTCTCAAACTGTGGGGCGTGCCCCTCTAGTGGAGCACGGAGGTATTATAGGTGTGGTGCAGAGGGGGAGAGGGGATGCAGGATGCAGAATTCACCTTTTTTTTATAAGCCTTTAGTTATCTTTAAAAATATATTCAGTAATAAAACAGATTAATTGCAGCCACAATAAGCTATTTTCTTTGCCAAATATTAGTTATTTTTCACAGATAGAACTTTATTTGCATTGTTCTAACAAAGTGATTGGGGGACTTGTATGTTGATCCAGAGCAGCAACCAGATGGTGATATGTTTCACAGGATAGTGATCGATCCAGGAGATGTTTCAGTCTGGATCAAAGCCCCGGAGCCTCGCCGCCAGCGCGGCTACAAACACACCATCAGCATTTTAAATATTAATGCTGGGTTTCCATTTAGGGTCGCAAGGAATTACATTATATTACATTTCATTTAGCTGACTTTTTTTTCCAAAGCGACTTACAATAAGTGCATTCAACCATGAGTACAAACTCAGAACAACAAGAATCAAGAAAGTACAATTTCTTCAATAAAGTTAAACTACAAAGTGCTATCAGTAAGTGCCATTTAAGAGCTACTAAAGTGCTACTGCGGTGCTACCTTCCCTATTCAAGATATAGTCGAAAAAGAAGTGTTTTTAGTTTGCGATGGAAAATGTAGAGACTTTCTGCTGTCCTGATGTCAATGGGGAGCTCATTCCACCATTGAGGAGCCAGGACAGCAAACAGTCGTGACTTTGAGTGTTTAGCTCGCAGTGACGGAGCTACAAGCCGATTGGCAGAAGCCAAGCGGAGCGAACGAGCTGGGGTGTACGGTTTTACCATGTCCTGGATGTAGATTGGACCCGATCTGTTCGTAGCACGGTACGCAAGTACCAATGTTTTGAAGCGGATGCGGGCGACCACCGGTAACCAGTGAAGGTGGTGGAATTCACCAAACATGGCGGTTTCTGCCGTAAAAGTTTATATTGAGCGTGGCACGGTTTAAAGTGGAGATGTTTATAGCCAAAGATGAGCCGCCTGGCTGTCTGCACTGCTGGCCCTTTGACGCTGAGTCACTGACACGTCACACAGTCACGCTGCCTCACTGTAATGTCTTGTGACATCACGGTGTTTCTCGCCACGCTTTGGCCTCTGTGGGTTCGGGAGATGGACAGAGTCAGAGGGGTGGAATATTCATTAGACAACCGAAAGATGGCATACAGTTTTAATTTTAATTTTTTTTTATATACTTTATTGAAGAATATGATGTACGGGGATCAACGAATAAGTAGTGTGTGTGTGTGTGTGTGTGTGTGTGTGTGTGTGTGTGTGTGTGTGTGTGTGTGTGTGTGTGTGTGTGTGTGTGTGTGTGTGTGTGTGTGTGTGGACGAATAGAATAGTAATGAAGAAAGTGACAGGAAAGTAGAGCAAACAGACAACGTAAAGTAAAAAATGAGAGGAAATAATAAAAATAGAAAATAAGGAAAACTAAGGAATCAAACACACCCACACACATGGCCTTTACGTTTGTTCTCAGAGTTTGTAATACAGTAGATTTGGTTACAGTAAATCAGACAGATGAAGGACAGAACCCGACGCGCCTCATTCACATTCATTGGGCAACACTGACAGGTCTTGGAAGTAGGAAATGAAAGGCTGCCACTTCCTCGTGAAATGTTCATTACAGCCTCTAAGTATACATTTTATGGCATACAGTTTCATCAGATACTAGATCCAGTCAACGGGGGGGGGTTTTCTGGAAGGTATGGTTCTCAAAAATGTTCGCGCCATTCTTCGTATGTAATGAGAGTATGTGTGAGAAGTTTGCTTGCCGTTCGGCGTGAACTCACTCTAACAGTTGGACCTTTTGTATCCTCATCTGTCGCCAGGTGGGAGGCTCTAAGATGGGAGTCATTCGCTACATGGGAGAGACGGACTTCGCCAAGGGGGAATGGTGCGGGGTCGAGCTGGATGAGCCTCTGGGGAAAAATGACGGTGCTGTGGCTGGAACAAGGTACATACATACCATACATACATACACACATACACACATACGCACATACATATGCACACACACACACACGCACGCTTCAAGCTCCCCAACTTCCTCCTAAAGTGAAATTAAGGAAGATGTGGCTCCATCCGTTCAGTCATTTTTTTCGTTCATGTGCGTGGACATGAAATAACCGATGTACAAGCTTTCGTGTTTTTATGTTTCATATCTATCACATGTATCATATTTATTCAGAGCACAACAGACATTCTTCTCCCTCCAAAAATAGCAAATTGTTTAAAATCCTATTGAACTTTGGTCATCAGCCAAAACGGGGGGAACAAATGGAATAAAGTTCTCACAGTAGCCGAGTCGCTGACACTTTTCTCGTGTCCAGATCCAGAACCACACGTTTATTTGTCTGCACAACAGATTTCATCTTGTTTGGAGCTTTTTATCCCATTAAATGGATTGTTTGTGAGTCATCATGACCAAATGTGGGCCAGGAGACTCCGACTGGAGCAGAAACTACCACAGACGAGGTTCGGAGCACTTTGCTCAGAGTTTATTTGTCGGTTGTGTGGACGAATTTTGTCACCTTAACAGTGACAGTCAGGAAACCTCACATGCGTGGTTGAGATCAAAATGAAGTTCTAGTATGAAGATGGGTGTGCTTTTACTTTTTAGGAGAGGCAAAAATCCCAGAGTCCTACTGAACTATGTTCACAATATCACAGACAGATGTAGAAAACGTCAAATCCATATAAAACAGAATAAAAAATTAAAAAAACAGTAGTTAAAGGCCGTCTTGTGACTGGATTACAGCGGCCACGATGCCAAATCATGGGCATAAAGTGAGGGGGCAAACTTCCTACCACACCCATCTTCAAACTCGGCCTTCATCATGATCTTAACGACATGGGATTTGGGGATTTGGGGATTTGGCCCCTCAAGATTTTTAAATCCTTAAAGTAACAGTACTTGTCTGTCAGTCCAAAACTCAAAGATATTACATTTATTCTCATACAAGGCCAAAGAAAAGCAATAAAAAAACATTTTAATTAACATGTTTGAAGCTGGAAACAGCAAATGTTTGCCATCATCTGTTTTCTGATATTCGGCCAAATGATTAATAAACTAATCATTTCAGCTCCAAGTTTGGGCAACTATTACTAATCCTTGTTGTTTTACTTCATGTACAATATTGTGCAATTAACGCCATAATAATGGCTATTTTAAACTGGTTTCTTGCTCTCTAAAGCTCCACCTGTCATTGTTTTACAGTTTTAAAGGTGATTTTAACATTAAATTGGTGACGTAGCTGGAGCTGTGAGGCGAATATGCCCCTGAAGCTCCGTACTTAACGAAACTCTCCTCTCTCCCCGCAGATACTTTCAGTGTCTTCACAAGTTCGGCCTGTTTGCGCCGATCCACAAGGTGATCCGCATCGGCTTCCCCTCCACCAGCCCAGCCAAGGCTAAGAAGAGCAAGCGCATGGCCATGGGGGTCTCCTCCCTGGCCCACAGCCCCAGCAGCTCCTCCATCAGCTCCGTCAGCTCGGTGGCCTCCTCCGTGGGTGGACGGCCGAGCCGGACCGGACTGGTAAGATGGCGGCAGCGTCTGTTTCGGGGGTTACACGTAAAGTACTCGCTTTCCGGCAAAAAAGTTTGAGGAGACAATTGATAAATATAAAGCCACAGCTTCATCAGAGACTTTAGTTTGTGGCCAGGAGGAGGAATGGAGTTGCTAACTTTTGATTGGTATCAATCTTCTTATCTGACTTTTGGCAAAAAGGAGATGATCAGACCATTATTTCCCTTCAAAAACTTTATTTTTAAAGTGCCATTAAAAAACAGTTATACAGAATACCATAAAATGCAACAAAACTTTAAAAGTGTAAACAAATATAAAAGTGTCTTGAAATTACATTTTGTAAAAAATTTATATAAAAACACATTTTCACATCTAAATGGAGTGCTTCTAACCTTAAAAATGTTTTACTTTTTTTTTTCAATTTATTAAGATTTTCTGTTTTTATTATCAAACTTAAAATTGCAACTTTTTACATTTCCAATTATTCTGATTACCAGGGATGAAATATGTTGTCTGCAAATTAAAACCGCGGCACGACGAGTGGGTTCATTGTTTTGAAATCCTCCATATCTGCTGAGTCGGAGCTTTGCATGTTGTTGCAGTGTGACGCTCAGATTCTCCGACTTTGCATTTGTTCCAGCGGCTGAAAGCGAGCTCGTTCCAGCACACGACTAATAACCTCAGGAGTAGTTGGCATCTCACATGGATTTAAGCTTCTGGTTCTGCCTGATTGTTGGCAGCCGTTCTGAATTAGCTGGACAAAATATTCCTAATCGCTGTCGTTCCATTACATTTTTGGTGTTCTGGAGTTAATGTTGTTACAAAGGAGGAAAAGAACACACTTAGAAATAGAGGTGCTCGCTAGAACCCTTTTTTTGTTCCTGGTAGAACATTTTATCAAAGTTCCACCCGTCACCTTTTTAAAGGATTTTCACAAAGGGGTTCCACCCAGAACCATCTGTTTTAAAGTTTCACCCATAACCTTCTACAGAAAACCCATTTGGCTTCAGTGGCGGGCCGTCAGGGCCTGCTAAGCCTTCTCTGCTGGACCTAAACAGAATCACAAAGTTATAGCTATTTTATCATTAATTGTTTTTCACAAATACACTACACGTATTATAATATGTTTTCCCTATTCGCTTATTTGATCATTGACCAGCTCCTGTCTTGTCTGTTCCTCCTGCCTTGTCTGTCTGCTTCTGGCCAGCACGCTTGTGCAGCTTGACGCTGCTTAAGCGCTCTGCTTAACGTCCGATCACATCATGACATTTATTAATGCTTTATAAAGCATAAATAGTCTACACTTTATATGAAGTCACAGAACATGCTTAACTAATACTTAACTAACGAGTAGTAACTACTGAATTAATGAGTAGTAACTACTGAATTCATCATGACATTTATTAATGCTTTGTAAAGCATAAATAGTCTACACTTTAGATTGTTACAGAACATGCTTAACTAATACTTAACTAATGAGTAGTAACTACTGAACTAATGAGTAGTAACTACCTGATTTCATCATGAATGCCAGCATTTTTTTTATCATTTACTAACACTTTACAAATGATCTCATTAATCATCTATAAGTCATGAATACGTCATCTACAAATGGGGAATTCATCATTTATAAAGTATGAAACCATAGCTTATTAATCAATAATGAAACATTTATAACTGTGTTTATGAATGAGTTACTAATGAGTATTCATGTTGGAATAATGCTTTATAAATGATGAATTCATTGTTTATTCATGCTTTACTAATGCTAAAAAGTGTCTACTTATAAAGTGCTACCGAAATTTGTTATATTCATATGTTCATGTCGTTCATTTACGCTGAGTTTGAAATAATTAATATGCTTTTAAAACAAAGACGCTCAAAATATAAGCAGGCATACATACAGGCATCTATATAAATGTTTGTTCTTTTAATCAAACTATTGTCTCTCATTCATTTGAGTCATTTAAGGTATACTGTATGCTTTGGAATTCTCATATTTAGTTTAAATACTACATTTTCTTACTTTTTCATGTATACACCGAGATTTCACAAAATGTTTGGTCATGGAAATTTGGTTTAAAGTCATGGAAAAGTCATGGAAATCCATTGGTCAAAATGTGTATGAACCCTGTTTATATCAGATTAGGATTATAAATATACAGTAATATATTTTCAAAACACACAAACATTCTCCTTCTACATTTCCCCCCTTGGAGTGACTGAAGTCGCTCATAAAACAGAAAATGTTGAAACCTCCCGCCGGTCTTCTGGTCCATGTACAGTAGAGAACCACACACGCAGAAGGTTACGAGCACCTTGTGACTGAATGCATGACTTGTCCAAAGAGGTTTGTCCTACTTCACTAAATAAGGGGATTACTACTATACCGCCTTGGTTCACACACACACACACAGTTGAACTACTTTGACTACAAACAAAGATTATGCTGAAGGTTTACTCCCTACTCGCGTCACTAAAGGCCACCTATTGTTTATGCAGAATATGCTGTTTTTCTCAGGCTTCTTACACCTGTTGGTCAGAGCAAGCGGATTACATCTGGCAATATGTAGTGATTATATAGTTTCCTCAGAGGGAGTTTTCATCCCCTAGGCTTTCTTTGTGGCTGGTGGCTCTTGTAGACCTACAGATATCTGGCGTTTTTACCCAACCAACGTCTTCTTCGTTTTCCGTTAGGTTGTCCGTCTTTACTCTCAAAGTGGAGGTAAAGCTTGAAACCTCCGCTGTTTACCTTTTGCAATGCCTCTCGTTGTGTATCTCTACCTCCTCTGGGAGTGGAGAGGGAGCATTCGGCAATACTTTGAGTAGGGTGATATATGTTGTTGTCGTCTCAAGGGTTCCTTCCCGGGGCTAAACGGTGACTGTCCATCACAGGTGACTCTTCTCATGTTGTTCAGGCGTGGTTGTTTCTGCTGTTTAGCCGCTGCTCCCATCCGTGGTCGGCTTGGCTTGTCCTCTTCAACTCTTTTCCTCCGTGTTTGTCACCGGTGCGACTGCCTTGGTGCAGTGCATGATGTGTGATACCAGTGGGCTTTTCCTTCAACCTGTACTGCAGTGGTCATGTTCACAATCACCAGGTGTGGTCCGATTCATCTTGGCTCCTCCCACTTCCGCTCACAGGTTTTAATGTAGACCCACTCACCCGACAGTTCCTGCACAGCTCAACTTTGTTCTGCTTCACTTTATCAAAGTCAACCTTTGCAGAGATAATGTTCACATGTTGTGCTCTGATTTGGGTTAGAGTTGGACCTTACAGCTGCATCATTTCAAAGAAATAATCATCTTGAAAGTGCTTTTTTTCTAGGCGGACCTGAAACCTTTTCTTTTTTGTGTGTGTATCATCTTCATTTACTCTTAACCAGTAACATATAGACAGATATGTATACATCTGAACAAAATCTCACATGTGTACCCTTTTATTATAACACCCAAATTATTCAAATAGCCCTAGTGGTTGTAGAGATGCATCCTTTTTAGTTGCAATTTTCGAGGAAAGGGCCTAAACATAGGGTGGTTTTCTATTGGTTAAATGTGTTGTTTGGTTAGTTTGCATTCTCCAGTCCATCTTAGTTTCCTTGCAGATCTTAGCTAGTTTAGCTTTTAGTCTACCATTAGCTCGTTCCACAAGTCCCTACCTTTGCCCTCAATTATCTTTCTCTCTACCGCATTATCAAAGTGAGCGCCATTATCAGAGCTAATCTCTTCTGGTATCCCAAATACTGGGATGACCTCTCTGGTTAGAAATTTAGCTACCGTTATATCATTTGTTTTTGTTGCAGTCTGTGGCGCGAAAGCAGCTTATTGTTGTAATTCCTCTGGTTGTCCACCAGGTGGAGACGTGGAGTCCTCAGGTGTCTGCTTTACTGCTGCTTGAGCTGAGCATTGTTGTAGTACCTCTTTCTCTCCACCAGATAGAGGCATGGAGCACTCCCCGCCTGTGTGACTAATCACTGGGTACATGAGAGAAGGAGGGTCTTCCGGCTCCCACGGAGTTTTGGGGGAATTTCGTCTCTGCCTCTTAGTTGTTTTAGCAAGATCTCCAATTGCAGGTCCGCCTCAGCAAGTTTATCATGCAGTTGACCACACTTGGTCCTGTTGCAATTGTTTCTGTGCCTTGCTTTTCTTATGGCGTGCTCTTTAAACCACGTCAATAGTTGTCGTGCTTCTGCAAAGGCTTTTCCTTCAGGCCTTTGTCGTCGAGCGCGTGGCTGTTATATCAGCGCTCCCAATGAGAGGCCACTCTCCTTTGGTCTTCTTATGCCATTTGGTCATACACTGCTGAATCAGGGTAATATTATCTGATTTGTGCCACTTTAAACAACCATTTCTCATTTGACTAACTGCTTAGATTGACGTCATCGGACGGTCTCTTCCAACTCAAAGCTGCTAAAAAAAATCTACGATGATAATAGGTGGAAATGCTGGCGCCTTTAATAAATGTAGATCTTACAGGCCTAGGTCAGGGCAGGTATAACACCAGTTTACCGCTCTTGCTACGATGGTAAAGCGAATGTCAAAATGCGATAATCCAAGTGGAGTAATTCCACCAGCGCTTTTATTAATGTTATGTCCACGTTTGTCTGGAATTACTGCAGCACACAATCCAGACACACCCAATAGTGTCAGCTACTTAGCTTATATTTGAAGACTGTTTGTGTGGAAGAATGGGCCAAAATCCCACCTGAGCAATACATGAGACTAGTTTCTACATACAGGACGCATCTTGAACCAACAAAGGCTTTTGTACCAAGTATTCAATACATTTCAGTCAGCGTGTTCAATACTTTGGCCCTGTGTCATTTTATTACACGTAACTTAATTTATGAGCTTATTTGTTTGGTTTTCGTTGTATGTATGGATTACTTGGGTTGTTACCGACATCTGGTGAAAATGTCCTATCAATAGCACCTTTTAGAATATATATTTACTGAGAAAAATGGTGACGTGTTCAATACTTATTTTACCCACTGTATGCAAAATTTATATAATATATCAATGTACAAAATGCTTTAGTAACATGCAGGAACAATGTAGCCATTCCTGCTGTTTCATCTAATTTTACATGTTATAAATGCTGCAGACAAAGATAAATCTGGGTTATTTCTATTAGTCCTATTATCAGTATTATTATTCTGTTATGAAATAAAGGCCTCTGACTTGACCTGGGCCCTGTTTCTCGTACCTGGCTAAACAAAGTCAAGCAAATGTCCTAATCTCCAGCTTAAATTAGCGAGATGATTGACATCAGGCTATCTGGGTTTCTTCACGGCTGATCCGCGCTGAAACGGTCTTGTTAATTCTAACCAGACGTTAGTCATCTGGATAAATGCGCGTGCCCGCTCTTCTTCAGAAGGGATAATAATCGAGCACTGACACCACGATCTTCTAACAGTACAATAGCAAATAAACTCAGAGGAACCTCTTTTTATTTCTCCACTGAGAAGCAGGAGATGATCATGAAGACATATGAGGAATTTATTACCTTAATCATTTACAGCAAACGCGTTGTGAATATTCGCAACGCATTTGCAACGTTTTCGGTGTGAATGCAGCTTAACATCGCCCCGCTGCGAGACACAAGCGTCGCAAATATATCAGACAAGTTAAATGTGTCAGTTTTGGGAAAATGTATCGGCTAACTTTAAGTCCTTCATCACCCAAATCAATCAGATTATATTTATTTAAATGTATCTGCTGCCAGTAGTATACACATTACTATATACTTATGAGGATATATGTACTGTATGCGCGTATGTATCATGTACTATATATGTGTATATACATGTATGTATAGATTACCATATAACTAGGAGTTTGAATATGTGTATGGGCGGATCAGTATATATGTATTATTCATAATCAGAAATTCAATCAATTGAAGCAGTGTGTGATTCTCTGTATTCTTATCATGAGTCCACCTTAATCATGTTCTACAATAATGATATGTATGGTGTACTAATAACACTGTCATATAATTCTGAGTGCTTTCAACACATCCATAAATTTCTTAAGTGCTAAATAAATTTAAGCATGCAGGGTGAGTCTCTGTCTGTGAGACGGGCGATCGGCTGCGTCTGTGGTGATCAGTGTCCGCGGCTCGAGAAGCTCTCGTAAATATATGATTCCTTGTCGGCAGAATCTATTGCGCCGCGTACAGGAAGTCATCCTGATGTGAGAACGGATCTTGGCGATCTCAAAGAACTCTCTCCCAATAAAACTAATATAACTAATATCGCTCCTTCATCAATGAGGAAGTGAGCTGCCTTTTTTGTCCGGTGGGAGTGGCCAGTTTATCCAGTGAATTTCAGTAAGCCTGCCCTGCAGGTTTACATTTTTGGCTGTGTTGCTATGGTGATTTATCTAAGCTTGCTTCGAGAAACTGAATAAGCCAGACCTACGTCATCTTATCCTGACAATTAGCCCACTAACTCAGTAAGCCAGGTACGAGAAACAGGGCCCAGCTCTCACAGGTGAGCCAGGAATCCTCTCAAAGAGCACTCTCTAGTGGTTCAAAGGAAATGTTGCAACCTTTACTTTTTATTTTTTCCCAAGCCTTCAAATATTCCCTGTGTGGATGACCAATGGCGTTTAAAGGCTGAGAAATAGTAATTATTTGCAGCCTTGAAGATAAAACATAATGTTTATCCAAGATCTCTTGTCATGGGAAAGCTACTCAAACAGAAAGCTGGTATTTAAAAAAAAAACTCTTTTGACTTTTTATTAATTTATACACAACAAGCCTTGTTTTCTTAGAGATAACAAGCTTTGCCTCTTCGTGCTCATGAAATAATTAATCTGTGATTACATGAAAGCATGAAAGCAGCTGAAGAAAATAGTTATTCTACGATCAAGATTTTGATCATGAAACTGGTTTTGAATATGTTTTCTCAAAATCATTGAATATTACTGAGAAGCCTGTTGTGTGAAGAGATGTTTTCCTGTGATCATTAAATAAAATAGAGGTTGATGTCGTTCTACTCAGAACCCTTTTATATTCCAAGGGTTTCGTCTAGAACTCGCCCGGGGTGTTCTACTGAGAACCCGTTTATATTCCAGGGGTTTCATCTAGAACCCACCCAGGGTGATTCTACCCTAGAATAACTTTGTTCCCTTGCATTATTTACATTTGAATCGCTTCCTCAACCCTTCTAAAGCTTTACGTCCTTCCTCGTCTCAGCTGACCGAGACGTCGTCCCGCTACGCCCGAAAGATCTCGGGCACCACGGCGCTGCAGGAGGCCCTGAAGGAGAAGCAGCAGCACATCGAGCAGCTGCTGGCCGAGCGGGACATGGAGCGAGCCGAGATGGCCAAGGCCACCAGCCACATCTGTGAAGTGGAGAAGGACCTGGGCGTCCTCAAGGTGCAGCACGTGCAGGTACGAAATAAGATATTATCGATCACATTTCTGTTGCTGTGTTCACCACAAACCAAATGACTTAATAACGTATGGAACATTAAATATCTTCTTACTACCCACAGTATATAACGGAGAACGAGAGCAGCCTCCAGCAAGTCAAAGTCATGCTGGCCAGCACACAGAAAGACAAAATGGAACTGGCCAATCAGCTCGAAGAAGAGAAAAGGTAATCGGAGCTGGAACCTAAATCTAAATCATTGGAAGTGTTTTTTACAAAAATAGATTCTCAAATCATTATAAATAAAATGGTCTTCTTGTTCCTTTCTTCTTGTTTCAAATTAGATTTTTGCTTCTTCCTCAATGTCATTCGTAAAGGTCTTTGGAGAACCACCGTTCATGTTGTTACATGGGGGGGGGGGGGGGGGGGGGGGGGGGGAAGTAACTCTCAGGAATGTAGGCGCTAGCTAGAACCTTTTAGGGTTATTTGGCTTGTCAACAAGGCTAGGAGAGCCTTTTATAAAGGTTCCACCTGGAACCCTTTCAGAGGGTTCTGCCTCGAACCAACATAAAGGGTTCTACCTTGAACCATCTGTGAAAGGAGAACCCCCTAGAAGCCTCTGTGAGATTCTACATACATAGAACCCTTTTATGGTGTTTTAATTCCAGCTAGAATACTCTTGAGGAGTTGTATCTAGAACCTTTCCATCTTCTAAGTGTGCTAACAAGAACCCATCTAACGGGTTCTACTGAGAACACTTATATACTCCCAGGGGGTTCTATCGATTACCCTCTTATATGCCAAATGTTTCATCTAGAACCACCAGGGCGTTCTACCGAGAACCGTTTTGTATTCCAAGGGTTTCATCTAGATCACACGCAGAGAACAACTTTATATTGTAAGGGCTTCATCTAGAACTCACCCAAGGGGTTCTACCGAGAACCTATTTATATATTATATTTTATTCCGAAGGGAATTCCTATTCTGGTTCCTGCATCTTATGTTTCAAACTTGGTTATGTATTGTCACAATGTTTTATTTTGTTATCATCACTGTAGTTTCTCTAGAATGTATCTCAAAGGAATAGTTAAACATTTTTGGTCGGGCTTCCCTTTGAAAGCCGACGAGTCAACTTCAAATTCATCTGTCGGTAAAACCTTCAAGTCGAGCCATTGTTTGTTGTTTTTAGACGCCAGATCTATAAAGAAGTAAACCATTTAATCGGCATTTTGGTTTTCATCTTCTGTACCACATCTCACACACACTTTTTTTTCAGGAAAGTAGAGGACCTCCAGTTCAGAGTAGAGGAGGAATCCATCACCAAAGGAGACCTGGAGGTATTTATCCGCATAATCAACCTATAAACTGTATAAATATTAGAATAAATGTACCTGCACATGCAATCCAGAGTATCCTTTAATATCATGGACCCTGATAGGGCAAAATAAATATTTATAAGTGGTTTATACATGCAGAGAAGACTGTAACGTCTTTTGGATGCACAAAACCTCAACATTTTCTATTGATAGCATGCAAACATTTAAAATAGCTTTAATGAGAGGATGATGTGAACCCTGCTCAACATTTGATTGACAGCTTCTGCCTGCTCGCCCCAGCAATACGGGTATTTCATGCAAATGCAGCGCCGTGGCTTTCAGCTGTAGCATAATTTAGGGGCAAAAGTCAGGCGAGGATTTAAAAGCCGGCTGACTTCAATGAAGACTTACACCTCATTTTTAAGCCATGCAGAAAAGTGTGAAATCCATTAGAGGCGGTACGCCACCTGTCCTCGTTCCTGTATGCCCCTCGACAGAGAACCAGAGTGGAAGGTAAATTCAATTTGTTCTCTTTTCAATTTGCTTTTGGCTCTCCCTGCATTTAGCCACCTAATATATACACCAAGAAACCGATTTATGATGGCACAGTCTCTAGTATAGTGGCAGAATTTTCCAGGTGCTTTTAGACAAAAAGCTTCAATACGACAACTGCTGTGGCCCTCTTTTGTAATTGAGTGTAACGTACTAAAAGTCACTTTTACACAACGAAGTGTATTTTTATTGTTTGTTTTTATTATTTATTTTTTGTAAGTCACATGAGAAGACAAAAAAACATTTCCCAGACTTCCCTACTTTGTCTGTGGAACTCATCATCAAAATTATCCATTTACTTAATTATTCCCTCAGTAAACATTGTAAACATGAGTTTAAGTCTCAATCTCTTGTTTCAAGTCTTCTTCAATACAGCATGATGTTTATTTAGTAAATGATGGTCCATTTAGAGTCAAACAGACCATAAAGCAGAGGATGCTTTAGGACGGGGCTACAAGGTGATTGACACAACTTTAACCCTTTCACAGTGGGTCTTCACTTCATGAAAGTTAATTGTAACGTTGTACTTTGCTCCACCATATTGTGTCACTTTCTGGTTGCAAAAACAACTAAATGGTGATGTCCCAAAGCCAACCTCGAGGCTTCGAAAGCGTCATCTTCAAAACAAATGGGTGACGTCACAAATATATACTTTCAATTTAAAAACAAAAAGCATGAGTATTTTCAGCTGAATTTAATTTGAATGGAGCTCTATTGCACAGAACCATAAATTAGGCTTTAAGCCTAATTTATGGTTCTCCGTCAGGTCGACGGCGTACCTACGCCGTCGACCTGACGCCGTCGTTGAGCATTCGAAGTTCTGCGTCGAGGGTCCGCGTTGCTCTGCAATTAACCGCCATGCCGCCAGGGGGGTGTGCCTGTGTGGCTGTGTGGCTGTGTGCCTGTGTGGCTGTGTTTTGCGCGATTTCTCGCCATGAGTTTAATGTCATTTTGCAGTCTTTGTAGTCCCTCGAAGAAATGTTATAAAGGTGGTCGTATTTCCTGACCTCCTCGATGATTCGTTCTTCTGTTTGGTCCATTGTTACTACCGATCTACAAGAACTTTAAAAATGGCGGTGTAGGAAGACAAACCGGAAAGAGCAACCGCCGGAAATTACGTTCTGAGCGGACCAATCACAGCGTTGCGGTCCGCAACGGACCGTTGCGGACGGAGAAGCATAAATTAAGCTTAAAGCCTAATTTATGCTTCTCCATCAGGTCGACGGCGTACCTACGCCGTAGCTACGCGTCGACGCAGACCCCTACGCCGTAGCCTGACGCGCACCTCCAAAAAATCCTAACTACGCGTCGCGTTGACGTGGACCGCAACGCTGTGATTGGTCCGTAATTTCTTGTGCATTGTAATGTACACATAAACAATTTCTTTTTACACTGTGCAAGTTTAAATTTGACTAACTAAACTCTAAAAACCCTACAATACCTTGAATATGAGTACATGGTGTATTTAATTTGTGCAGGGCTCTCGAGGCTCTGATCACCTGAACCGTACAGACTGAAATCTCTCCAGCAGAGTTGTCCCTCCCTTTAAAAAAAAAAAAAAAAAAAACTTAAAATGAACTTCACCTCAGAGCCTAAATCTCTCCTGGTCACATGATCAACTCTGCCCTCTGATCATACGCTGACCGTTGTTCTGATCTCTATCATTCCCCTCGGATCTGTATGGCTCTTTTTTTTTTCTTCTTCTTCTTCTTCTTCTTTTCTGTCAGTCTCTTGTTCCTCCCTGTCTTTCTCTTTGTCTCTCTCTGTAGACTCAGAGGAAATCGGAACGCGCCCACATTCGTCAGCTCGAGCAGAACCTGCTCCTCGAAAAGTCGAGAGCAGAGGCGCTCCAGAAAGACTTAGAGAAGAGGAGGGTAAAGCGCACCGGCCCTCTGCCTGTTGCCCGTGTGCACCTGTTTGCTTCCATGTTGATAGTGACATAAAGTGTGCACATTTATTTCAAATCAAACTAGAGATATGTGAATGATCATTTAAGATCAATACACATATAACGCCCCCCGTAATCTCAGTTTAAAAGAGCTTTCCAGTTATTTTTAATCCAAGGCTTTGGATCAATTCATTGCCTTTTTTATATTGGGATTTGTATAAATAAGAAAAAATATGATATTATTTCCAGCCTTATCTTTTGAAATACATGTCACAAATATGTTGGTGTGTGAAGTGTTTTTGTTGTTTTACTAAATAATAAGGAAACCAGAAGGGAACTCTGAGCGTGCGGACCTCCGCCAAGGACGTTTCCATTAGTGAAAAACAAAGCGTGATTCGGATCCACTCCAAAATGTAATATGTTCTTCTCTGGCCCATGTTTCACCCTTCCACCAAGTTTCATAAAAATAAGGCCAGTAGTTTTACTGGAATACAGACGACAAACTACCGACAATATCACCGTCCTTGGCGGAGGTCCTTGGTAGCCAGTCCAGATATCCGACCAGAAAAGTGAAAATCCCATAAACAAATATTCAGACCGGCTTCATCCTCCATTCCGTCATCATGTCATGAGTCATAATGCTCCTCGCTGACGACCCGGCGCTTCCCCCTCATACATCCGTCAGCTGCTTCACCTGTATTCTGCTGCTAATCTTCTTTTAAATTGTGATATATCTTCTTATTTTTATTTATTTATTTATTTATATAAAGGTTGGCCTTTTGGATCAGCTGCCAGCTGCATTTGTAAACGTCCTTCCATTTCAGTGGATGAATCTCCCCGAGCTCCCTGCTCATGGTCTGAGCAGTTACGCTGTTAGTACCACATGATAAACATTTGGTAAATAGTTACCGGGATTCATCGCCGATTTGAATATTTTCGAGACGAATCCCGGCAGTATCGCCCCTTGACCCCCAGTCCTTTCCACCACTTTGACATGCAGCGCTGCACGTCACGATGACAGAGAGACGGAACCACAAATCAAACCCAATGACTTTGTCCTTTCCCGATTTCCAAAGACAACAAAACACTTTGAAAACGCTGGATTATTATTATTATTATTACTTTACATTTTTTGATGCAGTGAGGTCTGCTTCTGCCAACAGGGAGAATGCTCTCATGACGCAGTGTCCTCGAGGTTGGGTAAGAGAACCAAGGTGAAGAGAAAACCAAAGATTTGATCTTGTTTTTTTGGCTTTGATCCGCCGCCGAGCTATCTCAATTCTTCAACTTCAACGCCGACTTCAGACGCTGTCAAGGACGTCCATCTTGCATATACTCTCTTTACCCTTCTCCCCTCCTGTGTGTCTGTGCCGTGATCTGATTCAACTATAACTCTGAGGTCTGGTAGACCACATCTGTGCACTGTGCAGCAGGTCCTCCTCCTTAATCCTTTATTTGAAGTGTGCGCAGGATGTTTGTTTGCAGAGTCACTGTGTGGAGTGTATTTTACATATTTGCTTGGCTGCTTCTAGATGATCAGAGAATGGCTGTGCTCTCCTCATCTTCCACTTCTTTGCACATACAGTGAGCTGCACAAATATTTGGACAGTGACACATTGACCCCTATGGCTCCTTTTAATGTCTCTGGATGAAAATGATACAATGAGTGACAGGGGGGGCAGCTTTAAATACAAGGACAGCGGCATCATAAAAATGAGGTTAATGGTTTGTTTTGACATCTGTGTGTGAAGTGCAAACCCAAAGTGGTGCCAGTATGTTGATGGCACTGCTCTAAAATCATAAGCAACTACAGTTTTGACCTGAGAGAAATGAAGGGGATACTAGTGAGCAACAGAAAGATATTAAATGACTAATTCAGAGGACTTATTAATAATAATAATACAAATAGGTTTATTTACCTTTCAAGAGCAACAAACTACGACGAAAAGATCAAAACATAGAATATAATGAAAATCAATTCTAAACAAATCGATAAAAAGATTTAGATATCAACATGACACTTCCCCAGATGATTACTTACGTTAAGACAATTATTTTCTGTGTTACAAGTTTTCTGAAATTACATGTTTAAATGTGCAAGTGAGGCATTATCAAATGGTAACATTTGGTGAATTTAGGAGAAATCTGCAGACGCAAAGAGACAAAGTAGTAAAATAAATCTTTATATTAGTCTGAAAAAAGATGTGTTAAAGCAGTGGTTCTCAAACTGTGAGGCACGACCCTCTAGTGGGGCGCGGCGGTATTACAGGTGGGCCCGCGGGGGAAGATGCAGATTCTTAAAAGAAAAATCATAATAATAATAATCCTTTATTAATCCCACAGTGGGGAAATTATTCTCTGCATTTCACCCATCCTTAGTAATTAAGGAGCAGTGTGCTGCTGTGAAGCACTGGGGCTTCAGTGTCTTGCTCAAGGACACTTCAACATGACACTATGGGGAGACCAGGGATCCAACCGGCTACCTTGTGGTTTCAGGACGACCACTCCCCATGAACATGATAACTTTACATAGTACAAAAGTACAAAGTACACGGGACATAAAACTAAGTCATTAATAAATACATGGAGAAATGCCTGTACTTTTATGGAAAGGTTTACGTTACGCCGTTAACAGGTTACGTTTGCGCATGCGTGACTCACCGATTCTTGGCGTTTTGCTAAAAGCCCTCCATGAGATCTCCGTGAGGTCGGCTTTTCTGCGTCTCTCAAAACAGAATATAGATCGAAGATCAACATTGAGCATGAATTGAGAGTGGCCGTATCAAATCTACAACCCTGTTTTAAAAATATTTGTAGAGGAAAGCAGCTCACTGCAGCCACTAATACTGATACAACGTGATGGCTCACATATATGCACTCATTCTGTTTTGCACAGGTTGAACGTTACTGTTATTATCTTTTCAAGATATTTAGTGCAAAACAGGTTATTTGCAGCCACAATAGGCCACAACAAAATCTCATCATTGATGCATGACAAACAACGTGTCTCACCACGTGTGGTGTTATGTAACTAATTCCAACATGAGGATGTAAAACACAGACTGTAAGTAAGATCTGCATAAATACTGACCATTAGGGAAAAAAGTGTCATTTTGCATTTTAGGAGTTCAGCAGGGAGCCAAAATGATCCAGTTTGTCACTGTCCACGTGCTCAATGTCTCTTTCTCCTTTATATATTCACTGGAAAGCACTTGGCCGTCTCCAGCCCTTGCAAAGATCTTCAGGGGTTTCCCTCTGAGTTCCCTTTTCCTGAGGCCTGATTTCTGCTCCTAAAAGTCAGTTTTCGCCTTTTCTCTGGAATGACGTAGTTGAGCTGCAGGTTCTCCCACCTGTTGCGTTAATAATGTAATTCTTAAAATCGTTTCTGCCACATTGACGGATGTCGTGTTTCCCTTTTCCTGCCAGCAAACCACAGTTGAGGAGCAGAGTCGTATCATGCAGCTGGAGGAGGAGCTCGGCCTCCGGAGAGCCGAGATGGAGAACCTCCAGACCAAACTCAGGGGGTCCAACACAAGCTCGCAGGGGGCCGGTGACGACTGCGACGGCGCCCTGGGGTCCGACGCCCAGCCGGAGACCCTGGTCCTGCGTGCGCAGCTGGTGTCGGCGGGTCGCGAGCACCACAAGGAGAGCAGTGAGCTCAAGGAGAAGCACAAGGCGGCACTGGCAGCCAGCCGGCAGGAGATCAACTCGCTGAAGGCGCAGGTGGAGAAAAGGAGCCAGGAGGTCAGTGAGATGAAGCAGAAGGTCCAGCAGGCCACCAAGGAGAACGTGGAGATGATGGACACCTGGAAGGTATTCTCATAAAACAGTTTATCACAATACAAACCACTCAGAGGACAGTTGGGAAACTAGCAAGAATATGCTAAAAAAAAAATTCTAAACGATCTAACCAAAAAGCTCTTTTCCAATGTAGCCTCCATGAAACTTCTCACACACATAGAAAAATAACTCAACAAATGATATAGATTCTTCCCACTTCCGTCTGCAGGTTAAATTCAACACTTTAACGGTGGACCACCAGCGCTCCCTGGGGGAACTGAAGGCCTCGTTGAGTGGCGATCGTCCCGCTCCGGTGGGCTCGGAGCAGGACGCCCAGGAGCTGAGGGCCTCGCTGGAGAGCCTGAAGACGGAGCACCAGCTGGAGGTGGAGAACCTCAAGGCCAAACACAAGATCGAAGCCGCTATTCTGACCAAGGAGCGGGAAGACTTCTGCACTCGCCTGCAGGAGGCCAAGGAGCAGCTGGCCGAGGGCAACCAGGCGTGGAGGGCCGAGGCGCAGGTCAACAGCGGGAAGCGGTCCCTGGAGGAGGTGGCCGAGAAGCTGCAGAAGGCGGAGCAGAGGCTGGGGGAGATGGAGAAGCTTCGGGCGGAGCAGGACAAAAGCACGGAGCAGCTGACGGAGCGGCTGGAGCTGGCAGAGAAGAAGATGGCCGACTATCAGGCTCTGCAGAAGGCCCAGGCGGAGAGCCAAGAGGAGATCCAAAGGCTGGAGGAGAAGCTGAGGGTGACGGCAAACCAGCTCCAGGCCAGCCAGGCGGACCGCAACACATCCCATGATGCAAATGTGCGTGGCCGAGGAGAAGTAGCCAATCACAAAATCCAGACCCAAATATCTATACGCTGTCATTGCTTTGATTTGAACTCTCTCAACTTTGTTGTCCTTTTTCAGGTGATAGAGGATAATGACATTTCAGAGGAGAAGATGAAGCTGAAACAGAACATCGAAGGTATCAACATGTTTATTTTCACTAAAATATCATGAAAATAAATAATTCAAACATAATGTTAATGTTTTAATGGCTGAAATCCCCACAAACATCCCAGTGCCTTGGCCCAAAAGAAAATCTGTCCACCAACTATCATGGTGTCGTTGAGACTTTGCGATGCTCTACTTTTACACGAGTAGATGATGAGCAATGTTAAACCTGCATCAGTGCATTTGAACAGTGAGTTTTCCTTTTTTTGTTTTCTCCAGAAACAATGGAGAAGTTGCTAAAAAGAGAGAAAGAGGTCTCCACCCTCACTTCCCAGGTTGAAGCCCTCAAGAGCCAGACGGGAGGTAAATGTCCTTTCACATGTTCCTTGACAGAGACTCGGAGGTATGACTCTGACGTCTTTTTTGGTTTACGTTGTGGCCGTGTTATCTGGTGACTCCTAGCGTCCGTTGTAGCTCGTCCTGATGGCAGTTGTTAAGAAACACCAAGGGAACAGGTGGGAGCTCCTCGTAAAAAAGCCTTCAATCAATTGCAAATGCAGACTCATCTGTGTTTTATTATCCAGGCCGACCGTTAAGTTACCACGAGCAACCACGGACACATTTGGCGGAAAGTCACCAGTTAACACGGCCACTCGTTGAACTGAAACACCCGTTGCTCTGAAACCCGGATCCTGTCTGAATTCTGCAGGACTTGAGTTGATTCTGGCCACCAAACAAGCAACGACGAGACATTTTGATGCTCGTAACAGTTTTTATTCAATGTTTAAAGCTTGATAACTCGTCTGGATGGATGGAGCATGACGGCATTTATGTTGCTAACACGCGCACACACACGCACATAGGTGGTGAAAGGGATTATAAAAACAGTGACAACCACTTTCGTACAGCCGGTAATTGTTTAGTTTCGTTCATGTTCGCTATTGGCGAATGCATTTCCTCACCAGCCAATTAGAGTTTTCGTTTTAAGAAAAGATCTGACATATTTCTCAATAAATAAACATATTACCTGTGTCATATTTACATAATTAACCTTAATTAGTGTCGTTCTTGCTCCCTCTGTGCCGCGACTGTGGGCTTCACTTTCTTTTTTTTTCACACCCAGCCATGCTAAGAAATTTGTCGACCGGCTGTCTTTTGGAAAAGAAACTCAAGTTCCTTCACATCAAAAGGAGCCCAAACACGTGTTCCACTGATTGATCAAAGTTAACCAAGTCAATTTGTGTGTAACCCACGGGGTATAATGAGCAATGAAGTCAGTCCAGAAACAAGGGACTTTCACCCAGGAGACCGGCATTCATGTCCGAGTGAAACCCAATGCCAACGTTGACATAATTCTGTACTGAAGTAGTTATTTCAACCCAAACGTTGACTTATTTGGTCACGTGACTTACGTAGTTAAGTAACGGCACTTCTTTATTTATTTTAACCCAAACGCTGACTTACATATCACATAACTTCCTTAATTAGATGTATGACTGACACTATTCTAAGCACAGAGGAACCTTCCACCTTCAGCAGATGAAAGTGAAAAAATTCTTCTGGTGTCAAATGCTGCAACATACTTTAATATATTTGTCTATTCCAACTGGTGCATTAATAGTTATTGGTTATCGTAGCTTATATATTATTCAGTGTGTTTATTCACGTGTACAAATCATTCACAGCTAGGTTAAAGATATAAAGTGTTCAAACTAATGGAGGGTTGTTAAGTTTGCTCGGTTTTTATTATGAACAAATCAATACTTCATGAATAAATATAATAATAATAATAATAATAATAATAATAATAAGCCATTCACAAATATAAAAACTTTTAATATACATACTTGATATTTAATATACAATGACAACTGTTTCATATGATCCATCAGCTGTTGATATAACAGTTAATTAATGCTTCATAAGGTTGTTTAACAGACATACAAACACTTAAACAAATACAGAAATCAGCGTTCTACATTATTATGTGTTATGAGGCGATTATCATATTAAATACTGAATAAAGTGGAACGTCTTAATTCTCTTCCACCAGCACTGGAGAACAAAGTTCGCTCGGGGGAAAAGAAAGCCGAAGCGCTGGCCCGGGAGAAGATGCGCGTGGAGGCCGAGCTGGAGTCCGTGACCAAGAAGTCCCATGATGCCTCTGGGCAGCTGGTCAATATCAGCCAGGATCTGCTGAAGAAAGAGAGGTATGCAGCCACAGCTTTATTGATTTCACAATCTGCCTCTGCACTCACTGGGAAAATGGAGTGACAAAATGATCAATTTGATAATGGACAGATACTCGGAGCTCACGGGCGATGTATTGATTTGATTGCACGTGTCGTCGACTTAACAATATTATTATTTCATTTTGTAATGTTCCATCTGGAACATTGGTCTTCGTTGTATTAAAAGTTGAACTTAAACTGAGTTGTGTTTTATAGATTTTAGTTCCAATTTTAATACAATAAAGAAACTGTCGCCCTGCAAAGGCTTCTGGGTCGATAGCAGTGATTGGTCAACGTGTCAGATTTAAAGCACAATTATCATTATATCACATATATTATTTTCATTGTACACCGATGAATTCAGATTTGAGCTTATATAAATGTGACGATACGTGTGTGTGTGTGTGTGTGTGTGTGTGTGTGTGTGTGTGTGTGTGTGTGTGTGTATATATATATATATATATATATATATATATATATATATATATATATACATACATACATACATACATACAGGGGTTTGTTTTTATATCATTCATAGCCTGATTTATACAACATTTTATTATTTAAAACAAGAAAAAAAATATATATATAATTTTCTTTTTTACGGCTGTTGATTATTTTCTGAATTATGATAGAAAGAGATACATATAATTCGCTCTTTAAAAACCTTTAACTTGAATATGTGAACAAAATTAAACAACAATTTATATATTCATAACATCATATTTCAGAAAACTTATAATTCAAAAGAAATATTTTCTTAATGTCAGTAATACACTGCAGAGGTTTCATGGTGTAATACAATTTGTCTTTTCTTTACTAATTTTATTTATTTATTTGTAATCCATGTTATTGTGGTGAAACCTAAGATGGTTTTCCACTTTGTGGACAATAAGGTTTCCAAAGTAAAGAAATTGCACAAGGTTTTTATTTTATTTTTTATTTTTAGAATTATATACAAATTTAAAACTTAAAAACATAATAAAAGGTATTACAAAGAGAAAGTGATTAACTCCATAAACGTATTCAGCAAGATGCAATGAGCTCAGTCGCTTAACAGCCAGAACCTTGTTATAAATATTCTGCTTACATTTACATGTGTGATGACTTATTAATATCACCTAAAGGGGTTTAGCAGATCTCAACAGCCCTGTAGTATTATACTAAAATAAGTACTGAGGAAACACATCTTAAATACACTGTGGTGTGTAATGTAAGCCTTAATGATCTGATCAATTATAACTTTAAAAAAAGTCAAGAAATGTAATTCTGATAACTGAGAAATATAAATATGAATACAAAAAATATTGTGTCCGTGTTTAAAAAGGTACATTATTTTTGTATAACTTGAACTTATTATTCTTGAAGTCACTGAGCATTAAGAAATACTAAAAGCTGTTTGGTAAAAAAGTGTTTATTTGTGCATTTTAGCATTAAATAAATGTCTTTTGTCTTTGTTTGTTATTAGTTTATATAACCTTTTTAAATAAAACCACTCTGCTTTCATGATCCATCATTCACCAGTCAATGTGTACGCAGTAAAAACAACCAAAGAGCTGGAATTTGTAAACAAAGACACTTATTTAGTATATATGATTATAACATTAAAAAAAAAACTAACAAATTTACAAACAGAGAATTAGATCCTAAAAATATCAGGAAAACTCCTCTGATGCGATAGTGACAGGAAGTATCTCAAAATGAATCAAAAAGAGTAAGTTCCTGCAGTTATTGCATTCACTATTTGTGCAGTTACTGAGTTATGTACTATTGTTGTTATGCATTGAATATAATATGAAATAATATCCATAAAATATGTCGCTTATAGCTCCAAATAGCACACTTTTTATCTTTTACTTTTAGTTCATACTGCAGCCGCGCTCACAAAACGTGTGCAAAAGCTGTTCATCACAGCGTTGCACCTTTGACCCTCTTGCTCGTCTGTCTGCAGCCCAAAAGGATTGTGGGTCAGAACAGCCAGAAAAGCAAACGCTGGCTTCATACTGCAGAATGCAACAGGATGCATGAGAACATCCTGATATTTTCATTTGACACACTATGTATTGGGGCACGCTGAATCTTTTTATGGCACACTGAATAGCTCAGCTGGCCTTTTCCTCTTGAGTTTATGGAAATAAACTCAGACCTGCCAGACGTCCACACGTCTCTTACAGATTGAGTTTAGTTCTTTCTGCCACACTTTTTTTTTACTAGCCTCCCAAAGCCACGACCAATCTGGTTTTATTTTGTGAAACTCGGGATTCAACGACCCAATTGTAAAGAGACAGTAGTCACAATATCATTGCAGACATGCAGAGCTTTATTAAACATGGAAGTCCACACGCATTCAGACAACTCTACAGATTGTACATTACTGGCTTTCTTACATGATGCACTTCTTACATTATTGATGGTTATGATGTTACTGAATGCAACGAGGCACTAAAAATAAGTGCTTCTGGCTACAGCAGAATATTTTCTTTGTGCCTCACCACTGCAGCAATTATGTTGTATGCGATAAAATTATATAGCATCGCTTGAAAAATTCAGTACGTGGCCCCTTTGAGTTAGTGCTAGTGGATGGTGGTGTTATTAGCGCTGCTGCTATTTCAGTCTGTGACATCCTTTTAGGGGAAAACAAACTAGTACATCGCCTCAGGACAGTCAACTTTGAACACATTTCTATCTTTGGAAGATAATTCACGGAAGCCAATTACTAGCAAGCTCATGTAGTAGAAGACATGATTTTTAGAAGCAAACAATAATACGGAACAATATAATAGAAAATAAAAAATATATTAGGTGATGTGACAATGTTTAGTGATGGTCAGCGTGCCTCAGGTCCTGGAGGAAACGTTGAGGGAAGAGGAAGAAACCATTATCAGTAACTATAGCGCAAGGAACCTTTGTCTGTGAACTTCTACGTCACACTTTTTTGCTGGAGGGCTTTGTCGAATTTGGTGCAGTTTGGATCCACAGCTCATTTGATATTAATCAATTTGTAATACATTTGTGGACAGTGCTCTGTGCAGCAACGGGGGGGGCGGAGCTTCAGGGCTTTGCTTGACTTGAACATGTTTAACAGGCCGCAGCCCGTTGACTGCAGTTCACTTTGGCTGCTGGAAATGCTGACGTCACAACCAAACTCTTATTCACTTCCCTGCAGCAATCAGCCCTCTCCGAAAGGGTTCGCGTTCCGAAAAAAAAAAAAGCCAAGCGCAACCAAGCCACGCCCCCTTGACAAAGCAGTAAGCAACAAAACCAAGCGCCAAGCAATAGGGTTGCGCGGAACGGACACTGCACACAGAGAAAAATCTGTCTGGGGGGGAATTCTTGATGCTCTCATTTGGGAGGTGCACAAATGCTAAAGTAGCCGATCCCTCTGCGTACCACGGCGCCCTGATCACAGCCATGCGGTTCTCTGATATTAGCATGTAGGCAAACAGCCAAAGGTGCACAGTGACTATGAGAATAAGGGCATCCATCCACTAGTCTGACACATACAGAGATGAGGCCGCCTCTACAATCCCCACTGGCCAGACTGGCTAATATATTATTCACACCATGGGTGTCTTATAAACCCGACCCTCTTTTTTCTGTGGTTTTTTTTTTTTTAAACTAAAACTGTGCTATCTCCTCATCCACAGTTTCAAGTTAATTCATTGAAATAGTACTGTAACCCTTGTGAGAAGATACGTGTCGGTTTACATTGGAAAAAAAAGATCATTACATTTTAATAATTCCGTAAGCTCCTCAACATGACTAAGTGATTATAACTTTTCACTAAAACACTCATAAGTACCCCTAACAATGGCGGACTGAAAGCGCGTCAGATGGCACATACAGGAGGAGACGGTCAGTGTATGTTATGGTGCGAGCAAGATTCAGGTCAAAGTAGGTCATTTTTCAATTTCTGAACCGAAAAACACATTTCTTTGACTGAATATGCTTCATAACATGTCAATGCTTGTGTTTATTGTGATTAGTATTGCAGTATAGATGCTTTAGGTCATAATCTTTCTAAAGATGTGCAGTATTACTCTGGGGGATGATGGGAAGGCACCGAACAATAAAAATAAAAATAAAAACTCGGGGAGCAATCGAGTAGCCATGTTTTGTTCAGATTCTTGACTTTTGATCATATTTATGCAGAAAATAAGTTAAATTCATTAATTTTTCTAAAGGCAAGGAGTTGCGGATTCGATAGAGATCAAGGTCAATAGGGTCTGGTATTCATATCAAGGTCATATGAGCTGTAGAACACTTAAGGCTTATGGCGTTAATGATAACGACCTTTGTGCAAGGTCTGAGCAGATGCACAACCCGAATAATCCAAATTGCACTGCCTATCAATCCTTAGTGCCCACCAGAGTGGTCAAGTTCACGGCAAACACTTAAAGAAATGTATTCTATTTTTCTGAGTAATACCAAAGGCAATCGTTTGTTGAGTTATTCCATTATGTGTCATCCTTCCAGGAGTCTTAACGAACTGAGGGTGTTGCTCCTGGAGTCACATCGCTATTCCCGGGACATGGAGAAAGACCTGAACCGGGAAGTGCACAAGGCCGAGTGGAAGGTGAAGGAGCAGAAACTTCAGGATGACATCCAGACCCTGCGAGAAAAACTGCTGCTACTGGTGAGGAGGAACCACTTGGTGGTGATCAGCTCGATGATGCAACTCGATCTTTCATCTTTTTTTTTTACCTACCTTGGCTGATAAGCAAGCGCCCATGTCTTTGAAAACTCCACACGATTTGAAACCCTGATGACATCATCAGGCCGATGACATTACCAGGGTTATTTTATAAGATTGAGAAAGTTTCTCCTTAGCCTCATAAGACAACTGTTGCAGGGTGAAAAGAAAACTGATTTTGATGTGTGTTTTCCTTTAAAAACTTACTGTCAAAGAAATTAAAGTCAACCTTTTCCTTTTAAAATGTATATAGAAACATAATTCTTTAATTATTCAGCCCCTCAATAATGCATCTAATGACTCATTCGGTTGTTTTTAAAGCTTTGATGGGGATTATTCACAGTTATAATAAGTAGTATACACCGCGTTCCACATTATTAGGCAAATTGTATTTAAGGGTCATAAACATTCATTTTTTTGGTTTTTCAATGAAACTCATGGATGGTATTGTGTCTCAGGGCTATTTGGATGATTGAAATCAATCCCAGACACGTGTGATAATTAGTTTGCCAGGTGAGCCCAATCAAAGGAAAACTACTTAAGAAGGATGTTCCACATTATTAAGCAAGCTACATGTTTCAGGCAAGATGGGGAAGAAAAAGGATCTCTCTGCTGCTGAAAAGCGGCAAATAGTGCAATACCTTGGTCAAGGTATCACAACATTGGATATTTCCAAAAGAATTGCGCGTGATCATCGGACGGTGAAGAAATTTGTCACCGATTCACAGCACAAGCGGGTTCGTTCAGACAAAGGCAAAATAAGGAAGATTTCTGCCAAACAAATGCGTAGGGTTAAGAGAGCAGCCACTAAAATGCCATTGAATAGCAGCAAACAGGTGTTTGAAGCCGCTGGTGCCTCTGGAGTCTCGCGAACTTCAAGATGTAGGATGCTCAAGAGGTTTGCAAGTGTCCTTAAACCTGTTATTCGGCCACCCCTAAACCAAGCTCACAAGCAAAAAAGGTTGCAGTGGGCTCAGGACTACATGAAGACTAACTTTCAAACTGTTTTGTTTACGGATGAGTGCCGTGCAACCCTTGATGGTCCTGATGGATGGAGTAGTGGATGGTTGGTGAATGGCCACCATGTCCCAACAAGGCTGAGACGTCAACAAGGAGGTGGCGGAGTCATGTTTTGGGCCGAAATCATGGGGAGAGAGCTGGTAGGCCCCTTCAAGGTCTCTGACGGTGTGAAAATGACCTCGGCAAAGTATGTAGAGTTTCTGACTGACCACTTTCTTCTGTGGTACAAAAAGAAGAACCGTGCCTTCCGTAGCAAAATCATATTCATGCATGACAATGCACCATGTCATGCTGCAAAGAATACCTCTGGGGCATTGGCTGCTATGGGCATAAAAGGAGAGAAACTCATGGTGTGGCCCCCATCTTCCCCTGACCTTAACCCTATTGAGAACCTTTGGAGCATCATCAAGCAAAAGATCTATGTGGGTGGAAGGCAGTTCACATCCAAGCAGGTGCTCTGGGAGGCTATTATGGCATCCTGCAAAGACATTAAAGCAGAAACTATCAAAGAACTCACAAGTTCAATGGATGCAAGAATTGTGAAGTTGATATCAAAGAAGGGGTCCTATGTTAACATGTAACTTGACCTGTTAAGATGTTTTTGATTCAAACTTTTCTTGATTTCAGTAAATATGACCTCCTAATGCTGCAAATTCAACAAATGACAATTTTTTGTTCTTTACAACCAATAAAATATCTTGAAACTCGAGTTTCGAGAAATTCTGCATAATAATTTGGAACACTGCATTTTGAGTTTTTTATTTTTGAAAAAAATACTGTTATCATTAGGAGGTTTGTTCAATAGAATTTGACTTATACTCTAACAGTTGATGACTTGAAAATGATACTGACTGACTGTGCATTACTATTTAGGAAAATCTGAGCAAAGTGTAATTTGCATAATAATGTGGAACGCGGTGTAGTGCTGGTCAGTGTATGCTTACACAGACAGCTAGGAGGAGATTGGTGCTTTACATATTCACTGTATAATCTGTGCCAACTGAGATGATCCTAAAGAG
This sequence comes from Myoxocephalus aenaeus, assembly GCA_038501785.1. Classification (NCBI taxonomy): domain Eukaryota; kingdom Metazoa; phylum Chordata; class Actinopteri; order Perciformes; family Cottidae; genus Myoxocephalus; species Myoxocephalus aenaeus. The sequence continues at coordinate 778,484 of JBAMJR010000144.1, read as the reverse complement.
GATGTTTAGTAAGTTTTAAATATGAAAATGTGCTCTTTTTAATAATATGAAAAGTGTATAACAACCTGTTTTTTTGTAGATGTTACTCACACATACTGTAGCTTGGTGGTGTAACAGCAGGCGTTGGCTGATGTCTTCCTGCCGTTTCTGTGTTTTAGGGTCGGGAGCGCTTGTCACCCGACCACCGGCGGTATTCCATGCTGGACCCCTCCGTCCTGGACTCAGAGGTGAACCGCCTCCGCCAGCGGCTGCTCGGCACGGAGGACGCCCTGAGGAACGCCATGGAGCACAACCAGCAGGTGGACCAGCTGGTCCAGGCCATGGGCAGGCGTCCAGACAAAAGCCCGGTAAAACTTCAGTTTCACAGAATCAATGACGAAACGCATGAAAATGTATTTTTGATGTGAGGCAGTTTGTGAAGAAGTAGCCATATTAAAAGGTGATGCTTGTAGATGTATACAAATAAAATACGATGAGGGGTTTTATGGTAAACATCAAGCTTAGCTTAGCATTAGCTTAGCATAAAGACTGGATACACAATATACACCTGCCCACACCTCAAAAGCTTAAGGTGTTTCCCTGTACAGACATGAACGTAGCATCACTGTACATACTTATAGTATATACAGTGAAATATAAGTATGTACAGTAATATATGTACACACTTCATATACTTTTTTTTGAATTTTTGTACTTTTATTTTTTAATTTTCAACCACATTTTCAACAGTCAAACAATACACTGACGATCCGTGACTGTGTTTTTCAGATTCACGGTGCAAATTCAGCCAATGGAATTCATCATCAGGAGTCGGACAGTGCTCGAGATGTTGGTATTCTGTCTTTATTTTTTTTAAATATTACGGATGTGGTGATATTGTTCATGCTTTTCAGTGCTGAGACATTTTATTTATGTGTGTGTTTTTTTTGGGGGGCTTCTCAGGAACAACACTGATATGAGCAGAAGACTGAACCGGGACACGCGGAGGTCCGTCTTAAAGAAAAGCTCATCCGACGTTTTCTCCTGATCCTTCTACGGACGCCTGAGGAAGATTTCAGTTTGCAGTTTAATACCAAAACAACGAATCTCTTTATCTCGTGTGAATTTATGTGTCGTTGCAGAAAGCACCTATTAGCCAATCACGAAGGCCGCTTAAAGTACTATAGAATATACACAGGAAATGGGACATGGACATGAAGAGATATTATGGGTACAACTCCTGAGACTTTTGATGCTTTATCGTAGTTAGACAAATTTCGATCCGCCGGGAACTGTGACAATTCTTAATTTTGAATCGGAAAGAAAACGGCTGATGGACAGCGATGTGAAGAACTGAAGAAACTGGGTCTCTGTCGCTTCGTTTGTTTTATTTATTACTTTTACTTTGCTCCTCAGCTTTGTTATAATCCTCTTGGCCAGTGATACTCAGAGCGTCTCTTCGAGGAAAACTTAAACTATTATTTTTCAGGGAGTTTGGCCCGTTTGTCACTTTACTTCATACCTGATGAGAGAAATTGGTCTGTTCACGCTCCTGCTTTCGTGTACAATATGATGAGTAATTGTGGGTTAATGGAAGTATTAAAAAGGCTCTTTGAAGTGATTCTGACCAATACAATATGTCTTTTGATTATAAAACACATACACAGAAGCCTGGCAAAGTATCTGTAAAAAGAAAAAAGAAGATTTCATCCTTCATTAGGTTGAATACATTTTTGCAATAATGGATTCCAATGGAATCTTTTGGTCGGAATTTTCTAAACCGTCAACATTATCCACTTCTCCTGTCTCCGTCCATGTGAGTCTGTTCCAAACACTTTTTGTATTTATTTTTTCACTAGTATACAGAAAAATACCTTTTAATACTAGTCATCGTATTCTGAAAGTATCCTGAATTAATATGATGTTTACTCCATGAAAAACCGTTCCAGGTCAAGATTTGTTTTTTTTAAAAGGTTCAGTGTGTCACATTCAGAGCGATCCATTGGCAGAAAGGGAATATAATCTTTATATTTTCTTTTACGTACAATCGGCTGAAAATATTAATTGTTTTTTCTGTGAGCTTATGATGATACGAAGAAGAGAAGTTTCAGTTGGTTGCCATCTGAAACCTCACCGCTAGATGGCACCAAATCCTACACACTGGACCTCTTTAAGTAAGCAATTAAACACAACATAGTGACACGATACTCATACAGGGGTTATGATTCAATATATTCTGATAAAAAAATAAAAATGTACGACTAATTTTAGAAAAACTGTCAGTAGTATGAAGAACACATGCATAAAAAAAACCTTTTATTTTGCAATCAGAAGATTTGATTTTGTATTTGCATTTATCAGAGTCCCTGTAAGATCTGACATCAAAGCACTACTTGTTGTGCCATCTTAGCCACCGTATGCACCTAAACTAGAGATGTAAACTATAATATAGTGTTTTTTTAAGAATGAATACAGTAGCATACAATGTGATGTTTGCGTTACATAAGTGTAACAACATTTTCTAACACACCTAGTCTCAAGAAAATACGCAAAAAGATGGAGAAGCAAAGCTGAGTTTTATTTCCTCTGGCACCCATTGAGTGCATTATTGCTGATATATGAGACAAAGCAAACATTACAGGAAATTCTTATCTAGTTCCTTTTCAGCTCGGTAGAATAATTGCTTTAACCCTTGGTGCACTTAATTATGACATACTCTTAAGCATCGGTACTGTTACTATGGTTATCTGCGATGTAATATGGGCTGAACTATCTCGGGACACAATTTAGAAGCGGTGGTTAAACTGTTGACTTGAACTATGTTTCCCAATTATTTCTGTGCCAACAACAACAGGACTCGGCCCAAACTTTTCTTAAAGGTACAGTATGTAACATCTATCGGCAGAAGTGTATTATTTAAAAAGTGTGTTTTCTTTACCAGACAATCACTGGGAAATAAGAATCATTGTGTTTTCCGTACCTTTTTTTTTTTTTTAAAGCAGTTTATATCTTCATACAGTTTGGGCACACAGGGGAAGTTTCGGTCGGTTCCCTCGCCACCAGATCGCACCAAATCGTACACGCTGCACCTTTAACGACGCCACGAGTTATTTGTGCGTCACCAACAACTGATTATTATAATGTATTTTAGATCTTGCAGGCGTTCAACCACCTCCCTTAGGGTATCGGGTACGGTGGCTATTGGGCCAATTTTCCTAAAAAGAAAGTAGTCCTTTTTTTTCTTCTTTTTTTCAGTGGACTTCCTGCCAGCTCTGAGTTCTGTTATTCTTTGTTTATGAAAGGATTATAGTGAATTATTACATATTTTTTGTGTTCTCAAACCCTATCTGACCCTGTACCATTACACCTCTTATCAGTATTTATTTGCTATTTCATTTATCGTAGGCTTCGTATAAGCACCGACTTCGTCCGTACACTGGTATTAATTAGTGGTGCAACAAAGCAGCCCTATTTGAGGCTGTGTATGAATGTAGCCGCATTACTTTACTGACCTTTTGTTCAAGCTACTGAAGGGCCGTCACAGGAGCCAAAAACCCAAACACTTGAAGGGAAATGTTGAATTTATCCTCCATGTCTGGATTTAATTTACAAAAAAAGTCCTCTAAATATTGTTTTCTATCCATAGCTAATAGGAGATCCTGTTTTGATCATAGGTTGCGGTTGCTGCACAGGAGACACTACAGAGGTGAGTCTTTTGTGTATCCTGTGCTAAACATGCAGGACAGCTGCTGGTCAGCTCAGATAAAAACTAAAACTAAACAAAAATGTTCCATTGGATATTGTACATGGCCTTTTTGGCTGGAAGGGTTCGTGCCCTTGGGGTTATTGCTGCAATGGTTTTGGCGATTGAGTCATTAAATATTAACAATGTGGGAAAGGGACTGGTGGTGTTTTATTTCACACTTTCACACTGTCACTTCTGTTGTGTTTTGAGGGCACAGCACAGGAGATATACGGTATGCGTCTGCAGAGCGGAGCCAGATTTCATACCACTGAGAGGTTGGTGGTTTTGGGAAATATCTGCCAGCAACCATAACCATTTATCCAATGCTCAGCCCGGAAAAAAAACTAGCAAATCCTGTTGTAAATCTCTCATTTTAGGCAAATATTTAGTATTAAAATGACTCCATGAGAAGAGGGAAGCGATAAATCATTTTTGTGGGGGGAAAGAAAAAGAAGAAGAAAAAAAAAAAAAAGCACACCGAGCTCCTGACACCCAGACACTGCATGTTTATTTACAATCTCTGGATTTCTCACCTCCACACATATCACTTTTAGTTGTTGGCCTTGGCAAATGTCAGGTCTTATCCACACGTCCCAGTTTTGTATTTATTTAGTTATCTTTCTGCTAGAGGGCAGATTAGTCATGCTGGTGACATTTGAATAAATAAGTGATCATTATTTACAGAAGCAACCAAATAAAGTGAAAGTAAGGCACAAATCACATTTTTTGCAATTCATTTTTTATAGTAAATGAATGCAAAAGTTGCTAAACGTAGTAGTGGATACATGGTTTATGATTAGATTTACCAGACTACATGTATTATTGGATAACTATTTGTTCCCCTCCCCTTATATTATTAAACTGTCTTGCTATGTTATAATCGCAAGTGGAATAAATGTCATGGCCAGGAGATCCATTCCTGCTATGGACAAATCCTAAATCATTTTGGATATTATTATATTAGATATTAATTAGTTAATTAATTAATTTGATATTATAGGTTATAAATATCACATGAAACCACCTTCATGCAGGAAGGTGCATCCCCACGACTTCCTTTACCACCCTTATACATCTTTTATTTTCTTATTAAAATACACTTGCAACTTTTATTTTATAACATATACTTGTTTTAAAGTACTGTTACCTGTTTGTTGTTTAGCATATTTATTATTGCGCTTTATTTCTTGTTTTTACTATTTGTATTGTTTATTGTTGTCAAATTCCTTGTATTTGCAACGTACTTGGTAAATAAACTACTCAGATTCAGATGTGTTTTTTTAAAGCACAACTGACAGTGTGAAGTTGCAGCCAAGTGGCAGAGACAGTGAATTAAACACTCACAGTCCTAATAAAAATAATAACATCATATCCCCTTTCCGTGTAAATTGTATTCCCCGAGGGGTATTTTCCAGAGGTTTCCTCCGTTAATCCTGTATGTAAATCGCAGCCAATAGATGCTGTTGTTGAGTTGGGCTGGGATTAGCAGGAGGCGAATGAGTTTCAATTTTACTGGATTACAGAACAAAGAAAGAGGAAAGGGACACCCTGCTCTGTTGAGGGGTGAAAAAAAAGCGAAATAAACTAAGAATAAATACACAAATTATAGCCTGTTAAACGTGCGATCGAAGTCAACAGAGTGATGATCCGGATTACGATGTTTTAGCAAGACGGCACAGCTACATTGTGGATGGGAATTGCGAGCGTTTTCTGATGGATTAAAACGGGGGGGAATAAACCTATTCCGGGATTGACAGCAGCAACAAGGCTCTTTAATCGCTAATTAAGGTGAGAGATTTCGCCGGGACATTTTTTTTTATATTCACGAGCGGGCAACGTGGTTTGCTCTCGCGGAGCCCGTTGGTTTTGAGTGACTCGTACGTGTAGAAATATTACAGATTATAACCGTAATTTATGGACCTGGAAGGGGGGTGAGGGAGGAGGGGGGTGTTTGAGAGGACATGAAAGGAAAAGTGCTAAAGCTAGCTAGGAGCTAACGAGGGCTAAAATAGCTAGTTAAGCTAGTTAGCCCAGCGGTTCCTACGCGACCGTTAGCTAACCGTTGGTTAGTTTAGGCATAACGTCGCGGTGAGTAGCGGGGAGAAGGTGACCGTTAGCTGGGTCCGTTTAGAGGGGACGTCTCCGTGTAACCTTGTGAGAGCCTATATTTATCTACCCCCCACAACCCTCCGTTTGTGCTAGAACAACAAAGCCAGCTAGCTAACGTCGCAAAGGGAAGATACGAGACAGTTGTTTAACTTAAGCAATAGCAAGATGTGGCTAACAGTTAATCTAGTCCCAGCCTCGTTAAACTGCAGTAAACGACGGGCTACTAGCTGCCTCGTCGTTCATTTACATCCCTTGGACGGGTTGCAGCAGTCTTCAACTAAAAGCAGGCATTTCCTGTGAGGCAAACTCAAATTGTTCGGTGTGTGTCAATGTGTTTTTGAGAGTGCTGTTTTCTTATTTACTTTCTCTGTCTCAGCTGCTTGGTTGTAGCTTTAAAGTAAAAAAAAAAAAAAAAAGAGAAGCTGACTGGGATAAAACTTTGTCAGCTGCGAGCTGTCTATCTGCCGGATTGAATCTACAAGACGAGGAAAAATACCGAGATCTGTACAAACGCTCATTTCCTTTTGTGTGAACAGACATTGACTTTATTTTATTACACCCAGGTCTCATATCCTGTGGTTTGAAGCTTCTTCTTTTTTTTGTCTCCTGGATCCAGCTTTTCAAAGTAATTCCCCCTCCCCTTTTCTTTTCTCTCATGTGATGTGAACTTTAATAGTAGTTTTCCTGCTACAAGAAGAACTCACCACAACTCTGTGCCTTTTAAAATACCTTTCACACAGTATCAGCCAATACAAAACATGGCAGTATGAAGTTTGCATGATTTATCCTAATGACTGCAAATGTCGCTTACGATGCTTTCAACCAATATGTTGTAATTTTGTCAACTCTAAGCCTGTGTAAGGATTGAATACTGTGAGGCTTGGTATCTGTGGTCTGTTCTCTACCATTGAATCCTTCCTGGCATCGCAGCAGTTTAAAAAAAAATAAAAAATCAGGGATGACATTTCCTAAAGCCACGGCCTTGAGCACGGTGTGTAAACAAAGGGATTATGTTGCTGTTTGCTGTTAATAAATAAGTAGCTGTCAAACCACACCCTGACTCACTGTAAATTGTACATCAAAGTTGCAGTTGCACTTTTTCTTCCTTAAAGAAATTAACCGCTGTCCCATTATTCACCAGTAAAAAATGAAGAGAAAAGGTTTTGTATTTAACATTTATTTTAGGACCTTTTTATACCTGTGGAATTCTCACACATAATCCCACCTAATTACACCTCCTCTGCGGACCGTGTAGGCATGTAAAGACTGCACTTGACTGACATCTCTCCGACCCTCCCTGCTAGTCGTCTCGCACCTGTTAGTTACACTTTATGCGTGACAGACTCTGACCGGCACGGTGTCAGTTTAAAGCCAGTTGAGCCATTAGCATGTAGTTTCCTCTCGGTTTCAAAAGCTGACCAGACTCTGTGGCACGGAATGACACGGCATGGTAAACAACATAGGCGAATAAACACGTGCTTCACTTTTGTTTGTTGAATCCACATGAGTTTCGTACTATGCAGTCTCTGCCGACACTTATCAAAGAGATTAAATGAAAGGTGTGGAGTTGTCTTCTCATCAAACAACCTTTCTGTTTACACTCTGTGTGTGTGCGTGTCCTTGTTGGCTTCACAATAGGTGACGAAAAAACGTCCTTCCTCATGAAGAATTGCCACCTGTAGATCAGGAATCGTGTGAAACCATTGGCAGGAATGTGCATTGCGTCACCTGCATGCTCGTGTGTGTTGTCATTCACATGCAAAAAGGCACAAATAAGAGGGATCCGCTCATAAAAGCCGAAAGAGTTTTCAAAAAAACTTCTCTGGGTACCTTTTTTTTTAAAAGCTCAGCACAGCATCTCCACGGCCTGCTGCTGTTTGGATACCAGCTGATGTCACACAAGGCCAAGTCAAATGTTTGGTCGAATGGTGCTGATTTCAGCTTTGCCCTGCGCAACTTCAACCTGAGCAGAGACCAATTGAGAACACCAATTCTAAATACTTTAACATCTCATGAAACCATGTATCGGCAATGGTGACCCACAGACTGTATACAATAAATTGACGTAGTCGTGACTCATAAAATCACCCATTTGTTTGTGGACAGCCGTTTTGAAGCATCAACTTTGGCGATTTGGCCGTCGCCATCTTGGATTTTTGCAACCACAGTGAACGGAAGTGAACATATTTGGACTGCAGTGAAGTGACGCAAAGACGCCGTATATGGCAACTAGCGATCTATATCAATCACATTCGGCCCGCCCTAAAGCGTACCCTGCTTTATGGTCTAGTTGACTCTAAATGGACCATCATTTACTAAATGAACATCATGCTGTATTGAAGAAGACTTGAAACTAGAGATTGAGACATAAACTAATGTTTACTGAGGGAATAAATCAAGAGAGAAGTATAGACGTCGATACAATCTGACTTATTTTTGCAACCGGAAGCTGGCCAGTCAAGAGAATGCAAGTTTAAAACACTTCTGCATTGGCTTTGCTCGTCAGAAGGAGGTTGCCGACTGCTGTAACCACATTATCATGTTTTGAAAGGATATCCAGCTGCATGTATATTAGCAGCACATGTTGTCTGCAGCTGAAGCGAGACAGAAATGTTTGTCCATCCAAAAACACAGACCTGAGAGCGTGACAAGTGCCTCACATACCGGGCCAGCAGATTAAAAGTAAAAACCTTGCTGGTGTAAATACATCCTTTCTGACATCATGTGGTCATGTTTTGCCTTGTTTCAGATCCCCCAAAGACACCCTGTTTTTGTTGTTTTAAAGAAATCTGGCAGAGAGCGATGATAGCTTCCTGTTTAGTGGGAATATAATTCACCAGTCACCTTTACTGACTCGTGTATATTTTGACAACATTGGGATTTGTAGCCAGAGTACCCCCTCTGTCAGTAAACAGCTTCATCCCATTACAGACCTCTTTGGGTCCCTCTTAAACAGGTTTTATGCAGTTTCTGAGCAAATTCACTTAGAGGTTGGCTCCAAATGGCACTCTGGCGGTTTGCCCAGGATGTTAAGATGCAGGCAAAAACCCTGCAAGATCCATCCAATAAGACATCAATAGAAATGTAAAAAAAAAGAAGGCCAAAGCGGTTTCTTTGTCATCTTTTTAGCAAACAATTTTTCAAAAATTCCTCCGTACATTTTACACACTCATGCAGTCCATTAGACATTCATCGTTTTAGAGACGAACCGATCCGACTTTTTCAGTTCTGATACCGATATGTGGACTTTGTGTGTGTCGGCCGATACCGAGTACCGCTCTTTTGCAGGTGTTTAATTAATAATAAGCTATATGTCTCTGGGATCATTATTTTATGTGTAAGAAAAACATTGCTCAACAAAATATAACGAATAAATACGTCGATCTACATTAACTGAATAGTTATTGATTATTAAAATAATAAATCGTGCACCAGAGGGGAAACTAGAGTGTCAGTAAACATTGTGAACATGAGTTTATGTCTCACTCTTTTTCAAGTCTTCTTCAATACAGCATGTGTTCATTTAGTAAATTATGGTCCATTTAGAGTTAAACAGACCATAAAGCAGGGTATGCTTTAGGGCGGGGCTACAAGGTGATTGACAGGTCGCTACCAGAGACGTATACGGTGTCTCTACGTCACTCCTCCTCAGTCCAAATATGGTCACTTTCGTTCACTGTTTGCAAAAATAATGCTAGATGGCGACGGCCAAACTGCTAAATTTGCGGCCTCATGACATCAGCCCACAAACCAACGGGTGACTCCGTCCACTTCTTGCATACAGGCATACCTCATATCAGTATTTTATTAGTACTTTATTTATTCATTTATAACCAGATCTTTGTATGCTACTCTACAGTTTCTGAAAGAATAATAACAAAACCCGTCGCTCCGACAAAAAAATACTTTCTCTGAATAAGTGAGCTTTTGTCAAAACTTTGATTCCTTTTTTCTACCTTCACGGTTTCAAGGGTACAATCTGTCGCTTTATTTATAAACGTTGCTCCGTACCAAACTGTTCGATATTCACAGAGAACCACAGCAGCACCGCGGCGCTGCACTTGTGCTTCCTCTTGACATGACATTACTCTTGAGTCTGCGCTTATCCCCACCTTTCCTTCTCCTCGCTGCTTCCCCGTTTTGCCTTTTTAAAGATGTGGAGGGAAAGAGGCCATCTATTTCAAGGCCGTAATAATTTAGGAGGGGGCTAATGTTTGCTGTGGCCTCAGGGGAGGCAGATTTTTGACGGCCAATAGACTCGCCGTGTTCAGACCGGTGCAGCTGAACCCCGTCACACCCGCCCTCCCCTCTCTCTCTCTCTCTCTCTCTCTCTCTCTCTCTCTCTCTCTCTCTCTCCACCTCTCTCTATTGAGTCAGTGGTTCGGGCTTGCCAGAGGCTAGCATAATGGTTCCCAGTGTCTGGAGAGATTAAAGGCCAGAGCTACATTGTTCAAATGCCCCGAGATTAGTTTCCAAGGAGACGGGCTTCAGTTGCCATGAGAACATGGTGCCTGGTTTTAGCCGAGCAGTTTTTCATCAACAGTCCCTATCTGTTTTCCTACGTACTCACATTTACATATTCTGTCGTGTTATCTGGAGTTTTTTCGATGGCAAGTTTTCTGTTTTTCAGCGGCGCCGTGGCGCTATGCATGTGGCGGTCGTGGAAACTTATCTTGGTCATCTCGAGTCGGCGTCTCTCTTTCCTGAGCCATCTGTCAGAGGGGACAGCACACGGTATAAAGAGGCTCATGTGACATCATGTGAGTGCTCTAATTAGCCCCCAAATGAATAACATAAGGCCATAAAACCATAATTTGCTGAATTCAGATGGATTCGCGTTTTAGCCACGTAAGCGCTGCGACTCCTGGGATGTCGGTCAGTCGACAACTTTGCTCCAGACTTTGAATGTCTCGAACTAGTTGGACGAACTAGCAGCTCAAAGTGTTTTCACTCATCCAGTCCAAATGATCTCAACTTCTATTGGCACAAAGTTTTTGCGCAGACATTTAGGGTTCATAGATGATGAATGCTAATGTCTTTATGATCTCCCCTGATCTTTTTTTTCTTCCTCTCGCGCCACCACGAGTTTGACATTTGTGGTTTTGAGTGGAAATGTCACAACAGCTGGATTGCTGTGTTGTCACTGCGAAGCACGTGATGCTGACCGCATTAGCTTGGCTGTACAATCTGTTCGTGAATGGAATATGCGTCCTGAAGATAAGAAAGAAAGAAAAAAAGCCTTCACCCTTTCTTACCTCAATCTTCTCTCCAGGCTCCAGTATCAGATCGATGCACGCCTGCATTTGCTTAAAGTCAAACCAAATGATGTCAGCAGAAACTGCTTTGAATGCAGGTCACTGCTGCATGTGAACTTGAATGCATGAGCACGTACAGGTGTTGTGCAATGTCCCGCTGTGGCCTCCTGCCTAAACCGTGTTCATCTGGTCCTCCGCAGAGGCATGGCTCAGATGAGGAAGCTGGCATGCGACGGCGTCAGGACAAACTCCCGGGGCGACCCGCAGGCCCCGCTGGTGTCGGCCCGGCAGGAGATCCTCACCAGCCTGGTGTCCGCCCTCGACTCGGTGGTACGTATGTCCCAGATCCGGCCTCTTTATGGAGGTCTTATTCTGTGGCGGTAAGATTATCAAGACTATCGAAAGCTATTATTAGCAAATTAGTGGAAATCCATCCGGAAACGTGCTAATAAACGACTGCATTTCTTATTAATGTTAATGTGATCATGCATTTTAAATTGATAATATGAGTGTGGGAGTATCTTGTTCCTTCTAGTGCTGAAACTAATGATTATTTTGATTATAAATTCATCTGTAGATTAGAACTTTGATTAATCGACTACTAGTCAGATGAAAAAAACTTTAATTTGAGCTACATCACTTGGATAAAATTATAACATTTTAAGTTTATTATTAAGATATTTGATTAGATATTGCTTTTATTTCAGTCTGAGACTGATGGCATGAAATATTCCACTGACTCCATAATGTTTACTTCCTGTCAGCTGATGTCATCACTTCCGTTCACTGTTTGCAAAAAGCCAAGATGGCGACGAAAAAACGCCGAACTTGAGTCTTCAAAACATCCGTCCACAAACCAATGACGGACGTCATAACGAATACGTCCACTTCTTATATACAGTCTGTGATCAAAACATAGAACCAACTAAGCAATGACATACTTTGTTGCTAACTATTATAATATTTTAATCAATTGAATCAAGTTTTTGTAGCCCTTTCCCGAGAGAATCAGAATGCAGCTCTTAATGAAGTACTTCCTCGGAATTCACGGGAATGACTCACGAGTAAACGACGCCTCCTTGTCTTGCAGTGCATGGCCATGTCCAAGCTCAATGCCGAGGTGGCGTGCGTCACCGTGCACGAGGACAGCGTGATCGCCGTCGGCACGGAAAAGGGCCGAGTCTTCCTCAACTCCAGGAGGGAGATCCAAACAGACTTCTACAAGTTTTGCCGTGAGTCCCGCTCTCCTGTGCGACTGCCAGTGTTCCTTTCTATTATTCATCCTTGGACTGATCAGTCATCTCATTTGGCGCGAAACCATTTTGCTGTTTTACCGTTTTGCAAAAACTCGTATTTATTTTTTGACATTAACCTTGTCAGAGGCTTCTTCTTTTTTTTTTAAGAGGTTCAATTGATGTTGCCGTTCTTGTCGCATATAGAGGTTAAAATCAGGGTGCTTTACAATTGGCCTCTCATTCACACACACACACTGTCTCGCACACCGATTCCAGTGTACCACTTACCCAAATTGTAAGCCTTCATTTCCTGTAAACAAACTAGTATGCAAGTTTGAAAGCTGAGCCATATTTCAGATATCAGCACTGAGAAGAAAATCCACACTTGTTGACCTTGAGTGCGAAGGTGAAACAGCCAATCAAACTCTCAGACTCTCAAAAGTTTCACACCAGGTTCGAGGGGTTGTGACCTCCCGTTACGCAGCTTAGTTTCGTCAGGCGAAGGGGAAGTGAGTTCCAGTTTTGCTGTGTTATCATAAAGAAGGAGAAAAGGAATAAGTAATTTGTTTAGGTTTCAACAAGTCAATCATATTTCAAACTTGCATACTAGTTTGTTTACAGGAAATGAAGGCTTACAATTTGGGTAAGTGGTACACTGAAATCGGTGTGCGAGACAGTGTGTGTGCAGACAGTGTGTGTGCAGACAGTGTGTGACAAGGTTAATGCTAAAACAGAACATTTTGTTAAATTTTTTGTACCAAAAATGTTCTGTTCATTTGTTTTATTTACTCCTTTGTCTTTCTATTTGTTTTGTTCTGTTTGTTTCTGTCCTATTTTAAGCGTCTTTGAGTATTCAGAAAAGCGCTATATAAAATTAAAGTATTATTATATGGCAACGTATTTATCACATTTGGGGTCCCAGATTCTTCATCAGTCCTGGCTATGACTTTGTTCAGGACAAAAAGTAGTGCAGGGAGCTAAATGTATAAATCATATTGCATCTGAAATGTTCTTGTTATTTTTTCTAATGTTTCTAATGTAGATTTATTTTTTTTGGGTCGTTTTGGCTCTCAGGGGGGCCGTGTCTGCAGAATCCTCCCACAGCTAATGCCCATACCAAAGACCAGGAAGGCGAGCTCAGCAAACTGAGTCAAGACGGTGAGCTCGGGAAATCAAGAGCTCCGTCGGACGCTCAGTCCAACATCTTTGTTCTGAGGAAGATGGTGGAGGAAGTCTTCACTGTGCTCTACAGTAAGGAGTCCCTGAGTGGAACATTAGTCCTTTTTATGCCGTAAACCCTATTAATGAATCATCATCCTCGACACTAGGGATCTGCTGGTTACTGAAATATCAAAAGAAATATAAAATATGTTCACTCCAGTTATTAAAGCGTACATGGTGTCATGCAGTTATTTGGCTCTGACAGCAGTGTTGTATTGTGGCTGCACATGTGACGAGGGCGTGCACTGTGCGTGCAGAGGGTTGTCATTTTACTGAATTCCTATTTAATGGGATCCTGGAAAAATTATCTGCACATGTGATGGAAGAGTGCCGCTGAATGCAGTTCAGTGACAATTCAGTTAAAGGGACTTTTGGACCTGGTATTGATTTCCGTTTGTATTTATTTTTTCCTCCGACTAGGTTGAATTGAATGTGCAAAACAGCTTAACTTCCTTTCGGAACAGCTTTGCAACCCTCCAAAGTCCTCACGGTGCTTTTGTGCAATTCGCAGGTGAGGCCGTGGGAAAGAGTAGCCTGGTCCCTGTGCCTTATGAGTGGATCCAGAAGGACCCCGGCTGCGTGGCGGCCCACGGTTTGCCCGAGGGAGTCGCCCTGAAGAAGCCCTCCGAGTACGACACCAAGACGCTGATGAAGATCCTGGAGCAAAGCCACCGCATCCAGTTCACCGTGAAAAGGTGAGTCTGGTACTCGGCTGTTTGGGACAACAGGCCGCTCGTGTCATATCATGAAACAAGCTGTTTCACATCTTCAGAATAGGTCAAGAAGAAGAAAAAAAGAAGTTAGGCATTTCAGCTTTGCCTCTAATGCTTTCCAGAGATCGATCCTTGTGTGTGGCTGGAAGCACGTAGCCGTGCTGGCTTCTCTTGTGGCGGGTTATTGGTAGCAGAAGGGCTGCAGTGTGTTTAGTGAGGGACAGACAAGGTTTTAATTCAGCTGTGGAAAAACACTCTCTAAAGGTTACATGTTGGTCTCCAAAGACCTTGCTCAGAGATTCACGTTGATGTCGCTGTTTTTGAACAAAGCCGAAGCTGAACTTGTGGTACAGCCCGGACAGACAGGAGTTGGAATGTCATGCAGGGACGGAGCCTGTTGACAGACAGAAGTCTCTGATCATATGTAGTTTGTGTGGTGTTGGTGTGAAGGAAATATACTTTTTAGTCGTTTAGCCACAAGACTGAGCACAGTATTTTTAACTGATCCAACTTGAACACTTCATTAGAGCTTAATTTGAGCAGCTGAGCCCCTTTTTGACAGCAGGAATTTTCCCCAAGGAAGAGGAACCGTTTTAACCACAAGCAAAAGGGTTGTCCTTTCTGAAAGTATTATAATAATAACAATAAATGTATTCATATAGCGCCTTTTGAGAACAGAGTTTACAAAGTGCTTGTGGAGGAACTTTGCATGCTGCTTCTTTCATGAAAAAAGGAAGCGCTCCGATATTGATTTAGGAACCATTTTAGGACTGAGGGGAGAGCATTTCTCCTTGTCTGATAAAAGTAAAGTTAGGCTTTGGGGTCAGCTTCCAAAATTATAAAAAAAGACTGAAAAGAAAAAGAGAGATCCTGCCAGAGACGGTGGAAAAAGTTTTCAGATTGTTTCCCGGCAGATACGTCGTGACTTTTAGCTATTTTTCTGAATGTTTCTCGGCCGTTACGTTCTGAAGCACAAATAAATAACCATCAAACAGATGATTGACCGTGGAGACAGGTGCTCTCCTCCTGCACTTCAGTCATTACTATGTGCATCGGTAAATGTCGTCGCAGTGAGACAAAACCAAGGTTTATTTTTCTCCAACGTGTTGTTTTTTAGATGAAACGGGCGGACGCACTGAAGCGCAGGCTGCAGAGCGTGTTTTCCCTTGAAGCCACCAGCACCACCAGGGAAACACAGACAACAATGAGCTGAAGGAACCTTTTAGTTCCATGCAAAGTAGCCCCAGGACTAAAATTATCAGGAACTTCTTGGTGGAAAAGCAGCTTTATTGGCTTCCTTGAAACATTCTACTTTTACCAAGTCGTTTCTTTTTTTGTCTCCTCTGTTTTTGACCATAACAGTTGTTTATAAAACTTTATTTTTCTGTGTTTGCTCCATTAATTAACAAACTGTCACATGCCTTTGCCCGCAACGCATATGGAGTTTCCTGTGTCTACAACTTCATTCTGTAGGATGAATATGAACAGTTTGAAAACACAGTGTAACTGTTGTTCCCAGAGAGACTCAAATGTCTGTTTGGTCTGTTTGACGCCTTTTCTTGGACGTAACTAGAGGTAGAGAGAAACAAACTGTGGAAGTGAAGGGGAAGGTAAAGAGTTGAAACACCAAATAAACACATTATCAGATTTAATTTAGCTTTTAGTCACTTATCAAGGGAATAATGTTCAAAAGGCCCTTTTTTACAAAGGAGCTGTTGCGGCAGTAAATAAGCCAAGAGACACTTGGCAAGCAATGCAGTGTGCAAACAAAAAGCTTGACGTCAAGCTGTGATGTGTGCAACCCTCCACATGACTTCGCTCTTGATTTTGTGTCCGCGTTACAGGCCAGCAGAAGATTTGCCTCGAGAAGCCAAGCCCAGCACTGATGTCAATCACAACTCTTCCACCGGCGCCATGACGCCCAGCAACCACGGCGCAGGGAAGACCGCCGCCCAGGCGGTCACGTCGTCGAGTCCCGCCGCTTCCAGCAACTCGGTCCTGTCCAACTTCCTGTACGGCATGCCCATGTCCTCCAAACCTCACCCGGACTGCAAGCTGGACTTCAAGCCCATGTCCCTCCTCAACCTCGGCAAGGACCGACTGGCCAACTGGACAGCAGGGATCGACAAGATGAGCACGTCTGTCAAGGACTGTCCGAGCAACGGTAAGATGTGCACATGAGGAGGGTGGGCTTCGGCTGTGGAAGAGGATGCATGGGGGGTTTCCACAATCACAGCATTTACAGTTAACATTGGGTGCATTTAAAAAATATTCCTTTTGTGAGGATGTACAAATTCAAGATTGAGACAACATTTACAATCATGAGCGTAATGATAATGAAATGTAAATGATCTACATGACCAAAATGTATTTCAGACTAAGTGCTTCGTCCTGCGCCTTCGGTGTGCCCTAGAAAAGTGGTACATTTGCAGTGTCCTTTGAAGTCTGATTATTATACGGCTCATTATTTCACTCAAAGCAGCACTTTGCTTTTATAGCACATTTCCTTGTTGTACACATGGTGGATGAGGCATCTTGTTCAGATGTGGAACCACATCAGCTGGTCCCTTTCCTTGAGCTCCTCCCCTTCGGCTAAGCCCAGTCACCCTATGAAGGAAGCTCATTGTGATAACAATGGCGGGGGGCAGAAACATAGATGGACTATGTCAGAACGATGCTCCCATTTTCCCCCTCACTCATGATCAAGACCCTGAGATATTCAAACTCCCTCGCTTGGGGAAGTGACTCACTCCCAACAAGGAAGGGCGCAATCATCTCATTCTCCAGCAGAGAACCACGGACTCGGAGGTGTTGATTCTCATCAGAGCCGGAAGGTCACGTTCTGATGGAGCCGACAGAACCACATCATCTGCAAAGAGCAGAAGTTGTAGCTTTTAAAATGTAGAAAAACACTGCAAACAAGACCAACACAGTTAATTTGATAATTTCGTCATGTATCCAGTGTCGATCTGGATGCTAAGTGAACATCTCTGGCTGAAATAAAGTGAGTTGAACCGAGTGTATTCTTGCATTTTCAGATGAGACAACACGACTACCTGGTGAGCCGGGTCAGAGCCCTCCTGGCATCCACATCTCTAAGAGGCTGCTCTTCTCCATAGTGCATGAAAAATCTGGTAAGACTGAACCAAGAAGATTCGCTATTTAAAGTGCACAACATGGATTTATTATAAGTTTGCATCTTTCGTTTCAGCCAACAGTTGTGTTTTTGGATGTATAACTAAGTCAGATGTATTGACTTGCTTTGGAAGTCATCTCTGATGAGCAGCATGGAAAGATTTGAACGATTTGAACTTCAAACCTTAAAGTGCTCAATATTTCCATCACATTTCCTCTTAATTAGCTTTCAAGTTAAAGGTCAGCGCTTCTCGTTATTTTATGCCGTACGATTATACGAGATCTTTAGCCGACTTTATATTTACAGACAGTGAGGGGTATCAATCTTCTAATTGATCTTTCAGTAAGAAAGCCAATAAATGGTTTGCAAAATGGAATTATTCCCTTTAAAAAGTATGTTTTTTAAACGTGGTTGTATGAGGTTCTTTTCCATAGTCCGTGTATTGTACCTATGTATTACCTCATACAACCACACTTCAAAACATCACAATTTAAGACCCAGATGGTTTTGTATGTGTGATATGGTGTCAAAGATGTTCACGGTAGTTTATAAACTGACACCAACATAGAGAATTGAGAGATTTAGTTCAAACATTTTGCAAAGTCTTGATCACAATTCTTCATTGTCAAATGTAAGGATTCTTTATCAGGAAAAAAAGAACGCAGGGTTTACACAGCCTCAATAATATATAATAAGTTGTCATAAATGAATATTCTAAATGACGACAGACGTTCAAAACTGCCGTCCCTGAGGAGGGTTTTAAGTGCTTTATTTTTGTTGTCTTTCCCTGTGTTCTCCTTCGCCCCGCTAGGATTTGCAGACTGATACTGAAGCCAAGCATTGTTTACTGAACAAAGGCTAAACTATACTAAACCTCAACCATTAAGTGCTAAACTACTTCGATGTCAAGAATAATCCCGTAAGAAGATTGCATTTACTTCCCAAGTTGACATTAAGTAGATGGCGAAGATTAATTTCAGCTCCTTGGCACTCGCAGTGAAATACAGCTCATTTGAATGCGAAAGCTCCCGTAAACTTGAAGAAAAGAAGCATGTTATTTTCCGTTTCCCTGTGTGTAAAAGCATTTTCTTTGCAGAAAAATGGGACTCTTTCATTCGGGAAACTGAGGACATCAACACGTTGAGAGAATGTGTTCAGATCTTGTTCAACAGCAGATACGGTGAGCGTCTCTCTCTCTCTTTGCATTTCTTATTTTTTTGGGAGGGGGCTCCTCGATATCAGTCGGGCAGCAGGTTTCAAAAGGTATCCCTGCCTCCTCGAGCAAAACGTTCATGCTCGGCGATGATTGCGTGCGTATCTCCGGATGTTGATGGATTGGGGTCAGTGCTTTGGTTTGATCATCTTCTCCTCAGTGATTCACAAGACATGTTATTTGTGCACACTGTTAATTCCCACCGAAAAAGGAAAATTAGCTCAACGAGAGATTACAAGTTCTCCTAAATATTTGCATCCTTTTCGCCACAAAAAGACACTCACAAGCGAGCCACCCCGCCGTGTTCTTGTTCAGCAGCTGCCGTGTGTCACCACACATTTAAGCGAACATTTCAGGCTCATGGGATTCCGTTTTCCAGATTTTCTTTATCCGAGCCCACAGCACCGATTATCGTTCCCTTAAAGTTTTAATACCTCATTTAGCCGGAATTATCTTCACTTCTGTAAACCTTTACATGGCGTGTGCGTCCCACTGGAGGCTGCTTCTCATGCAAATTAACGTTTGCTGAGCTACAAATGTTTATAAGAGGAATACCCAACTATTACTTGGAGTTAAATTGAATATCTAAGTGATATTCTTTCAGAAAAAAACAACCCTTGTTGCTTCTTGTTGTCTGCCTGCAGCCGAGGCCCTGGGTCTAGATCACATGGTGCCTGTCCCCTACCGAAAAATCGCCTGCGACCCCGGGGCCGTGGAGATCATCGGCATCCCGGACCAGATCCCCTTCAAGAGACCCTGCACCTACGGAGTTCCCAAGCTCAAGCGCATCCTGGACGAGCGCCACGGGATCCGCTTCATTGTCAAACGGTAACCGACGCTTTTAATATCTGTTACGTCCCCTTTTCAGTCTAGGGGGACGAACACGTGACAGCCAAACATTAAATGAAAGAAAGTCAAAAGTAGAAGTAACGTTTTAAACAATGTTAACTAGATGTGGCTAACAAAACAAAAGGTTCTCCACAAAGTGGGAGAGATTGGGACAGTTTGTGGTCGTGCCAAACAAATAGAAATCAGGATAACAAAACTAGGCCTGACTGACTACCTCTGGAAAGGAAACAAACAAAATGGCTTCTCTAAAAATGACCAAAACAAATACAGAGGGAGCACCGACCAATAACCTAATGTTCTATACACAAAGTACCTACGTGTTTGCACAAATGTACAGGGTACCCCAAACTTACCCACTGTCCTCAACTTCTCACCACAAACCTTCACGCCTAACAATGTCAGTGGGTGCATAGTATGAAAGAAAAATCCCCCCGACTCTTCTGGCCTTCTCCTTTTAAAATGGCCGCCACTCCGCTGATTTTCCTTCGCAGGTGGCAACTAATTAACAGATTGGAACCTGTGGGGGGAAACAAGAAGGCGCTATTTTTAGTCAGCATGATGTACTTTTTGGGGATTAATTCAAAGGATTGTCGTCCACAAACGGTATGGAATCGCCTCTGAAACCTTTATTTATAGAGATTGTTAATAAGCAGCCACGAGGCGAGCCAGCCTTTACCATCTGCACGCTGCGTCCTGCTGACTGCGAAACCGTTTCCATTCATGTCCCAAATGACTTTCCCCCTCTCCAGCGTATTGCGGCGCTCTTCCATCCGTTTGTTTTGAGCTGATTTTAGATGAGCCACCATGCCTCGTTGTAGATAACGCATCTTTTTACCCGATCCTGCAGGCAGCTCATTAGTGGTAATAGAATTAGAGAAAGATTGAAAATGTGATTAATTTTCGGAGTTGCATCCCATTCCCATTGTCATCGGGAGATGTTCCAGATGCAGGTTCCCGATGTTCTGTTTTTTGGGCACGTTCTTTGTTGACAGACTTTGTTCAATTATAACCAACTGATCGTTAATTGTAACGGTTGGCAGCTTTCACTGGAACCTCATTTAAAGGCGCCGCCTCGCTGTTAATTATGCCTAGATGATATCACAAGTAATAACGACCGAGTTTTAAATCCATGTTATGAGCAGTTCAGTATAAAAATTCCAGGGCGATAGATCAACACTCACTGGAGCGTTTATTAAAAAAAAAAACAGTCATGGTCAGAAGTGAGTTATCTTGACAGCTAATGTGGGACAGATATTCATGGCCATCAACCAATGAACCTGCATGACTTTAGTCGTTTCCTGGCTTTTGATCAAGTGACAGCAACTTCAGAATTTCCACTACTGTGTGTCATAAACAAAGACATACTATTATCCTCAGTTTTGAGGATAATAGTTTTGAGTGAAATGAAAAACAACATGTCATCAAGGTAACAATCCTGAAGGGAAAAGGGTGGCGCTTTTTGCACATGTTTCTTATTGTCAACAAATCCCATAAAAAATAAAAAGAACACAATAAATACATATCATTTCAGTTTGCAAAGACCAAATGAGCAAAAAGGTCAATTAAAAGAAGAAGAAATCAGAACAACGCAGACTGGGTCTTTCCCTTGGCGTGTGGCAGGCAAAACAAGTCTTCCATGATGTTTGACGCACAGAAAATATATGTTTTCTATTGGCTTAAGTAAATATTAATTCAGACGTCTTGGAAAAAAGACAGCCAGCCTTTCCAAGAAGATCAGTGGGATTCATGATTATACATCTTGGCAAGTGGTTTGAGGGATCGGTTCACGCTCTGAAATGTAAGCGACCCACTTGACCCGCCCTCAACATACACAGTTCTTTACCACGCTTTGTGTGTGTGTGTGTGTTGTTGTTTTTTGCCGCGTTATCACCATTCATATCTTTTTCTTCTAAATGCATGTTTACAAAGTCGTGATATCGTGGGACTATTTTCAGCGGCGCATTAATCCACAATTGGAGCTCTAAAGATCCCTCGCAGCAGGTGGTTGGCGTATGCTGGATTGACTCAGAATTAACCACAGCGCCCATGTTCACACTAACGAGAGAAACTCTGAGACCCAGAGGGAGGAGATACAGACGGGTCTGGGGATCCTTTCATGGTATTTGTTGACAACAGGAACATTGTAGAATATCAACATGTACAGCAACAACGAGGCCTTTTCTCTAGTGCCACCCTCAGACCAAATGTTTCAACACACTAGAGTTGAAGAGCTGCCAACAATACTGTTTCTCAACGTGTTTTATGAGCTTTGGCTGCAGACTATCGAGTCTTGACCCCGATACACAATCAGGACCTCTGGCTTTAATAAGTCGGATGGTTAATAAACTATAGAGGAAAGTGCTCTTCTTCTACAGCGGGACTGTTTCAGAAGTCCAATCTTAATCTCAAACAGTTTTGCAAGTAAATGTAAACACACACGGCTTAAAGAAACAGTTGCATCTGAAGCTTAATTAGGAGCTCAGCAGGAGAGGAGCAGCAGAATGAGACAGTTATTTTTAGTCAGCGGGGGAAATCGGTGATAACAGAGAAATTACTCAATTACGCGATTGTTTGACTGGTACTCGTTGTTTAAAGGGCAGTTAAAAAGCTATTAATGACATCTTCCTCCACATATACAGTGATTTGCATCATGAGTATTTGCCCCCGAGAACTGGAACACTCTTTGAACTCGGTGACTAATGGCCTATTTTCCTTCTTTTTTATGTTCCAGAATGTTTGATGAAAGGATTTTCACTGGTAAGATTACATTTTTTTTTCAATACCATTTTCTCGCGCATATGAGCTGTGATTTGGGTTTATTAATGAAACGCTGCTGATCTGTAACTTTGAGCTTCTTACGCCACAGTCTCTAATTACGCTTGAAGACGTACCAGTCTTTCTAGAACTGAGAGGTTTCTGTTTGGAAAAACGGTGGCAGCGAACTGGGTGGAGAGATTTTGATTTATTGTATAGTTTATTATAGTTTAGCTCCCTTTTCTAGACTTAATGTCATGCCATTATATCTCCAATAGAGATGTTCTAATCGCACTTTTTTCCCTCCTGATATTGATTACGATACCTGAATTTGCGTATCTGCAGATGCAGAGTACCGATACCGATACCGGTGCGTAAAAAAAAAAGAAGAAGTTAATTCCATCTCTAATATTTATTTGATATTGCTGTAAAAACATCTCCTTCAAACAACGTGATTTATTCAAACTTATAGCCAAAAATGTATACATATTTTTACATTTAAACACATTATGAAAATACAATTTAACCCAAACCCAATAAAAAATTCTGAATGGAGCTTGAACGCACCATAATGCAACTCTAAATGTCCACAGGCTACATTCATCATAAAGTAGCACACTGGTGTCCATATTTCAGGCAAATTCCCAGTTTAATATGTACAGCTAGAATAATGCAGTCTTATGAGACATCAGAGCAAATTTAAATAAATAAAACAAAATCATCGACATCCTGTCAAAGGGAACTGTGTGTAAAACATTTCATCTTTGCTTCGTGAGCTTGGCATTCGGCCACACGATATATTTGACAATCTTGACGATTAATTACAGAAACCGTTCTGTTGAGTGTAAATTCATATATTTACAGCTCGCAGATGTTACCCTCTGTTTTGTTTATCTCCCGTTGTCTTGTTCCGTTGTGCGAAGCCGCCGGCAAGATTGCGAGGGAGGAGGGCAAGCACGACCTGGGCTCCATGCCCGAAGACGGCTTCCTCGACAATCTGAGCATCCCGCCCACCACGGCCGAGCCGGTCAGCAATCCTCACTGCAGCAGGTCAGAGCGCCCACACACACATTTAGTTTCTCAGCTGGAGATATGAGACGGCGGCATCGGGGGCAAACTGTATCGCACTTAGAAATGGCTTTACTCGTAGTGTGGGTTAAATGAAGCTGTTTACACATATATATATATATATATATATATATATATATATATATATATATATATATATATATATATATATATATATATATATATATACACACACTGTATTTATCGTTTACCTTCCTACTGTGACACCAGCTGTGATGTGCTTAAATAAATATGATTAAATGTATAAATCAACTGACTCATAAAAAATAAAAAAAATCAGTGCAGGTTACTTCTTTTGTTCACCAGATTTTTTTCAGATGATTCAAACTCTAGATGAACGCTACACCCACTAAATGACCATTTATACATAAATGATAAACTTCCAGAGTCTTTCTTGACTTAAATTCTTCAACTCCAAGGTGAACGGAATCAAAAGACGGAGAAGAGTCTTGATGAATTGGGCCGCGTTTAGCAACAGCTCATGCACTGTAATCCAAGTCTCATTCATCTCTTTATTTATGCTCCTTACTTTCCAAACACCTGCATCTCTGCAAAAACTTTACTATGCAAAACACTTTGTGATTTTAAATAGTAAAGTTTAAGCAAAGATCAAGCAGTGAACAGAAGTGACCATATTTGGAATGTGGAGGAGTGACGTAGAGATGGCGTATACAGCTTTGGTAGAGACCTGTCAATCACCTTGTAGCCCCGCCCTAAAGCATCCCCTACTTTATGGTCTGTTTGACTCTAAATTACCATAATTTACTAAATGAACGTCATGCTGTATTGAAGAAGACTTGAAACTAGAGATTGAGACATAAACTCATGTTTACAATGTTTACTGAGGGAATAAATCAAGAGAGAAGTAGAGTCATTTATATAGACTTCTATACAACCAGAGGAGTCACCCCCTGGTGGTCAGGAGAGATAATGCAGCTTTAAGACACTTTTTTGTTTTTCCACCTTTGAGGCACAAGGGAAAAGTTTTCTTTAAAAACTCGAGATAACACAGGCTGATGTGCAAATGGTCAATTTAGGGGTGAAGTATTCCTTTCAGACAAATATGAAATTTGCACTTTCATATTGCAATATGAAATTTGCACTTAGGTGTCCCACCACCTAAGTGCTTATGTATTTTTAATGAACCAGTTTTGTAATTTGGTAGTCACCTGAGTGTGTTTTTATTTAATCTCACAGATCAGCAAGTGCATGCGTGAGTCCCTTCGCTGACTGTGAAGCAGGTATGTGCAAATAAAAGCATTTCTGCATTACTAAAACCTTTTGTTCATATTTTATTTTTATTTTTTTACAGTTTGATGTAACAAAAGATTCAAGCCCCAAATTTCAAGTTTTAAAGCAATGTTAGTGGTCTCTGAAGACAATGTCCCATCATGTTTTTGCAGTCCAGTCAGTTCAAACACACTCTGTCACCTGCTTTAAGTGTGTTTAACACGGCCATAAAACACACCGCCACACACTGACGGGAGCTGTTCGATCCCCGCAGGTCCCTCAGGAGATTGCATTCCTTTGAAAAGGATTAAAACGGAGCCTCCCGATGGGGACATCATTCAAGTCACCGTACCAGGTAAGTGTGCACAAAGTTATTTTGGTTCTTACATGTTTAAGTTTCAGGTTGTTGGAGCATCATACTATCTGAATGTTATGATTGCGTCCTAAATGTCATAGTTCCATGCTATTTAGTGACAATGTCAATATGTAGATGCAAGCTGGATAACACACGCTGCAAACTCCACTCGGGGGACTCGTCTCGCCCAGGAATCGAACCCGGGCCCCTCCTCTTGGTGTGGGGCGATGGTGCTGCACACCACACCACCGTGCAGCCCTCTATTCAGGCTTTATGATTGTTGTGCATCTCCAAGCGTCATGATAATTACTGCTCAGTGTGTCTGAAAATGATGTGTACGTTTATTCACACTAACAATAGTGCACATTCGATTCAGTTTGGCAAATGTATGTTGGGTAAACTTCCCCCAACTTTACACTGGGATACGATGGAGATGCATTTTGGTCTTCCACACAGTCAGAATTACATCCAAGAAGAGAAAACCAGTTATACAGGAAATATTTTAGAGTGTAAAAATAGTTGTTGTTTGTTTCATCAGAGGCTGGTACGGGCGGGGAGGAACCCAGCGAGTCGGTGGCCGAGCCGGTCGCCGCTGCAGCGTGTCCAGCCACGGCCTCGCCCGCTGCTCCCTCTGCTCCCTCTGCTCCCCATCACCAAATGGAAAACCACACAGGTGAGCTCACCTCTCCACTCCATCCTCCTGCTTTCCCTCCGCAGCCCCTCGGAACGCCGGCTCCACCCACCGCCACCCTCCACCACTCTCTGGCTGTTTTTGTAGGGAGCTAAATAAGCTGCCACACGTATGAAAACGCTTCTTTTTTTTTCTTCCACTCTCCCATTTCCCCACGACCAAAACCTCCCCAGACACACGTAGCTCCGAACCCCCAACCTCAAGAACCCCCAACCACTCTCCCCTCCCACTCCCCCAAACTCTGGCCCACTGTAGCTCTTCTCTTCTCCCCAGTCTGACAAACACTAGCTCTCCTCTGTGAAAGGCACTATATATCAGCCGAGTTAAGACTGATGCATTGTGCGTATTTCCAGATTGTAGTCCTGCTGCCCAGAATGATTAGAGAGACAACGCTGCTCCTCAAATCCTCTTTCTCTCTAACATGGAACTGTTCACCTTGTCAAGTGAAGACATCTGAGTAGACTTCTCTCTCTTTCTAAACTGCACCGGCCTCATTTATTAGAAGTGATTTTAGTCTTTTTTCACCTTAAAGGGTTGGTTTCCCCCCGAAATTACAAACATATTTTCCTCCCCGATCTCTACTGGTATCTCACCAAGCAGATACTTTTGGTTTAATTTTACTCAACACCACACATATTCAATTCACCAGCAGAAATCTATGTGAACCGACCCTTTAAGGTGCAAAAGATGCATTTATTAATGGTTAAAGAATGGCAGAAAAATCATTGGGTTGTTTCCATATTCCAGAAGCACATCTATAAAACGTATTAAAATCCTGGACGATGAATGAAACTGTCAAAAAGGGACATTTTATTAGTTTCTTATGAATAAAAGAAAATGTATAAATGAGGCCTATCGATTCCCATTTGGATGTAGTGCTATGAACAACGCCACGGAGAGGGAGGAGTCTACTCCATGTGGCTGAGCACACGATGCTTTCAGGAGGCGTTTTGTTTTATTTTGTTGATTTGATTGTGCTTTATTTAAGTTTTCTTTTCTTTCACAAATGACCACTAAAGGAAAGAACATGAAGGTAAGTGCAGCAAATGCCTCATGTAGAACTATGTGCCGATACATGCTCTTTTTATCCAAGTGTTCTTTCGTTGTCATTTTGCATTAAACCGACATCTGCAGACATTACGAAGGTTTTAACAGAAGTCATTGTGCGTCTGCAGTGTTGGACGCCGTTAAACATCTAAATCAAGCAAAGTTCACAGCTTTATATATGCAGATGATGGGAGAATCTCCCGCTGAAGCACACAGCGTTTCCAGAGAGCAGAATAAATCAGTCAGGGACTCCTTTTTATTTAGTTTTGCTTCTTACATTAAACTTCAGCTAAAAGTCGAGCCCCAACAACTAGACGTCATGTTCTATCAAGGCTTTCTTTGAGTGAGAGGTTCATACCAGGTTAAAACGTTTAGTTAATTTAACGGCAACCATGAACTTATAATTCATTCTGATTTACCGGTATTGTAAAAAAGAGAGAAGGTTAAAAATGATGTCTCCTTTAATGCTTGTGGCAACGCAGAGAGACACGGGGAAACAGAGGGATGATCAACAGTGATTTTAATAAAGAATAGTCCAGGAGTTAGTAACTAAAGATCCAAGGAAAACCAGAACGGGCAAAACAGGATCAGGTCATTTAGGAAAGAGGCACGAGGGATACATCCAGGAAAGCAGGGAGCAAAACAGGGAACATACCAGTGATGGAAGCAGACAAACCAAGTTGTGAATATTATCATGATGTACTGGTAATGGTCACAAAGTGTCAAAGACGTAAACGATGACGAGGGACGATTTAGCATAAATGCAGTCCGAAGATCGCACTGTGTAAAATAAACCACATTTGTGAACTTTCGAAAGTTCTATTCTCGTTTTGCGTTGTCGTCGGACTCAAACTGACGGTGCGTTGTGGAAACTCTTCTCGGCCGCACAATTTACCAGCTGATTTGTGAAGTTTTTAATCACAATTTACTTGGAATTATTAATTCAAACAACTTTTAAACAACAATTAAACGTTACGATCGAGATGAATTCCACTAAAAGCAGACGATAATACATTTTTGCAGCTGCATATTGTAACATACACAAGTAGACATGAGCTCTAAATAAACTGTTTTACAGATTACTAGTAATTACTGCAGGAAAACAGCTGGCAGCGATTTAGTCCAACCGCACAGTTACTACACACTGACTGCTGTTCTGCAAAGTCGATGTTACCAAGCTACCAGTGAACCATCAGGACATTTATTCTCCTCAATAACAAATCACACATTTAAATGATTTGTTGTGTAACAGTTTGAAAGCAGCTGTCTGTCTCTCCTCCTGCAGCTGAAGCTCTGTCGCCCGGCGCCGCGTCTCAGAGCGCCAGAAGATCCTCTGAAGGTACGACTCATCCTCCTGACGTCACCCTGAATTATAAGAAAACTCCCTCTATATGCTCAACATAAATGCCATTTTCATATTCTTAAAGAAATCTATTATTCTTAAATCCTTCTTGGACTTCAATTTTTGAACTTGTAGTATATTATTTAGCGTTTATTTCCGGTGCAGCTCAGTCATTCTGTGGTCACATCCACGTTTTTTAGCTTTGTTCTTCTTCCTCGTGTCCATTTTGTTCTGGTCTCCGGTTGCCAGGTCAGGTGGAATTCATCAAAGTGAAGATGGCGAGGGGGAGAAGTAGTAATGTCCTACCGAGCTGCGCCTCGCGCAATAATTCTCCCCTAATGCTCCTGGTGTAAATGTTTCTTTTTTTATATGTTTGACTCGATTAGCTGGGAGTCTGGTGGAGGACATTGGTGAAATGATTCTTCAGCTTCGGAGACAAGTGGAGAGCCTCTTCAGCATTAAGTACGGTAAGCTGCCTGTAGGTCACACAAGGACAGGAAGTTCATCCTCCGTGTGCACAACCTCCACCACCGCACAGCAAGTGAAACATTACGCGTTTATAGCCTCTAAAGGTTTTTAGAGGCTATTTTTCATCTGTAGTCCATGGACAGATGTTACAGAGCCTAAAAAACAGAATATAGGAAGTTATTCATCATTTATCCTTTATAAGCATGAAGGAACAGTAATAACAGAAGAGAGAATATTAATATGATTAGAAACATCATTCAGGACGCCCTTATACTACATTATCAGAATCAGCTTTATTGGCCATGTGTGTTTACACATACATGGTGTAGGAGCCATTAGTTATGTCTGTATTTTATTTTGGTAGTGTGTATTTTATTATGATAGGGTATATATGGGGCACAGGTGAAACGGCCAGGTGGGTAATTATGCATGGGTGACGGGGAGATCGCACGGTTTTTACCGCTAAACAACACAGGAGACCGAGAATGTATAAAGTATATGTATAACCTGAAAATACAATTAAACGGGAACATCACCCAAACACACGAACGGCCTGGACTCTCACCTGTAAGCCAGCGCGTAGGAAACAGGACCTCTCCCGCGCCCAGCCGAGTGACTAGCGGAGATCAGTCACTACACATGGAATTTGACTCCGATTTCACGTAGCTCTCATCGTACATACATGCATATTATATACAATAAACAAGATACATTATTAATGAAGATATGCAACACAGAGGTTCATGAAACAACACATGCAAAACAAATAAAGGAGGGATAATTATGTGAATAGAAACACGGACTAAAGACAAAATGATGCTGATGATGATTGTTAGACGCTAAAAAACATCCGGAGCACAAAATGCCTGAAGTCGTCTCCTCTTCCTCAGCCGACGCTCTGGGCCTGCCCGAACCCGCCACGGTGCCCTACTCCAAGTTCCAGATGTACCCGGAGGATCTGTACGTCAGCGGGCTGCCGGAGGGGGTCTCGATCCGGCGGCCCAACTGCTTCGGAGCGGCCAAGCTGCGCAAGATCTTAGCCGCTAGCGGTCAGATCCAGTTTGTCATCAAAAGGTGAGAGCAGAGCAGTCATTCCAGGTGTACGTCCTTTAATAACACTACTTCAGCATCCACCATAGGGCTGTTGTCATGATGGATTAACCCTCTAAAACCCTCTAAAACATACTAATGTTGTGGGGGAAAAAATAGAGGCGCCACATGTTATAAATATTAAGCTATTCACTCTGTTTACATCCTCTCCTGAGAGCTGAGAGCTGCAGTTCAGCCGAAGTTTTCAATAGAATGTTTTTTACAGAATCTGGTTAAATCAAACAGTTAATTTTGGGCCAAATTTGCAATGAGACATGTTGAATAAAATGATTTTGATGAAATATCACAATTTTGAGCTTTTTTTTTTTTTTATGACTTAAGCGTTCGTCACACAAGATGTGTTCAAGGACAGTCGGAAATATGACAATCTGAACATAATGACTGGAATAAACGGTAGTAGTTTCGCTGATTGTTAAAGAAAACATGCTTTTCCATCCCGCCGGCGTTTTGGGGGGTTCAGAGGTTTAATGTGTTAATTGTTACTTAAAAAAAAAGTTTTATTTATCCATTTTGATCGATTCGTTGTTGCCTTAACCCGATGCAACAGATGGTTTGTTAAACAGAACCACCTGAGAAGCCGTCATTGGAAACTTTAAAATAATGCAGGTACTTAAAATACATACTTGGCATGTGATTGGATGAACCATCTGTCAATCAAACACTTACCAAGGCCAGTTGAGAAAAGAGCAAAAGCATCTCACAGACACCTGAGCCCCGTAACTTTCTCTCTACGAGGTGTTGACGCTTTAATTTAGGATTCTCTCGCTTTGCTGATATTGTAACAGTCTTCTTGTTCGCCTCCAGGCCCGAGCTGCTGACTGAGCAAGTAAAACAAGAGATGCCTTTCATGCCCATCTGTGATCCAGGTACGTTTTCACCTTATTCTCAATGTAAACAACTGAAAACACAACATCAAATTCAGGCCGAGATACTGCAATAAAACGAGTCGTTCACTTAAACGCCCGGGTTGGAAAGATGAAACCACTTTGTGTGCGTCATGGTCATGAATATGTAATCATTTGTTCTTCATTTTGCCGACATTAGTCATCCGCCGCTTGGATCATGCAAATTGTTGCAGTAGCTAAAGGGTTCTTATGCATGCGAGATATACACAGTCAGCACTACATTTACCATGATGCTTCTGGGGTCTAAGGGTGCACATTCTCAGTGGATCAGAGCCTGCAGGTGCTCAAGGGTTTGTTTGCATTAATCGTGAATAAGAAAAACTCCTGAGTTCTTTCTCTGCTCGGTATCTGAATGCTGCATCAGTAACGTTTGACCTTCTGCACACGAGCAAAGTCATGTTTCATTCTACTGTACATGCAGTAAAGGCTTTTCAAATGGATGTAGTATTTGTAGTATTAAGAGCTCTGAAGATAAAGTACCTCTGCAGACAGGATCAGAATATTCCACCATCTGTAGAGTTAATAATGCAGCTTTAAG
>JBAMJR010000144.1:727500-742500 GCA_038501785.1 Myoxocephalus aenaeus | reverse complement strand
ACACACGAGAGCTTCAGCACACGGCCTTCTTATGTTTAGCACCACATTATCATGTAAAATATCTCATTTAAAAGTCAGCCTGAATGTATCATGTAAAGGAAAGAATGGTATGTTATTACTCCTTTCATGGACAGGATATCTAGGCGCAGCCAGGGGGCGGAGAAGATCCGGTTCGGGAATCTCGGGATCGCATCTCTGCTGTTCGCGGATGATGTGGTCCTGTTTGCTTCCTCGGACCGTGACCTCCAGCATTCACTGGGGCGTTTTGCAGCCGAGTGTGAAGCGGCAGGGATGAGAGTTAGCACCTCCAAATCTGAGGCCATGGTGCTCTGCCGGAAACCGGTGGACTGCTCCCTCCAGGTGGGGACAAACTGCCTACCCCAAGCGAAGGAGTTCAAGTATCTCGGGGTCTTGTTCACGAGTGAGGGTAAGGTGGAGCGTGAGATCGATAGGCGGATCGGTGCGGCTGCAGCAGTAAAACAGGCGCTGTACCGGTCCGTCTTGGTGAAGAGGGAGCTGAGCCGGAAGGCGAAGCTCTCCATTTACTGGTCGGTCTACGTTCCAACCCTCACCTATGGTCACGAACTCTGGGTCGTGACCGAAAGAACGAGGTCTCGGATACAAGCGGCCGAAATGAGCTTCCTCCGTAGAGTGGCCGGGCTCAGCCTTAGAGATAGGGTAAGGAGCTCGGACATCAGGAGGGAGCTTGGAGTCGAGTCGCTGCTCCTTCGTGTCGAAAGGAGTCAGCTGAGGTGGTTCGGGCATCTAGTCAGGATGCCTCCTGGACGCCTCCCATTAGAGGTTTTCCAGGCACGTCCAACTGGTAGGAGGCCCCGGGGAAGACCGAGGACACGCTGGAGGGATTATATCTCCCGGCTGGCCTTGGAACGCCTCGGGGTCCCCCAGGATGAGCTGGAAAGTGTTGCGGGTGAGAGGGAAGCCTGGGTCGGCCTGCTGAACCTGCTGCCACCGCGACCCGACCCCGGATAAGCGGTCGAAAATGGATGGATGGATTACTGCGATGACGATATTTAATAATGCTGTACCTTAACGCCAATTAGGCCTTTGAAATAAAATGTGTTGCCTTGCACTTTTCACTTTGTCAAGAGTTTCTTTTTCTTTTTTTTATTGGTTTGTTTGTTTCCGGTGGGATGTTTGATGTACGAGATATTTTTTTATTTTATTTGTGTTTGTAAACCTGGGACATGTTGGGAATGTTTGCTGGGAAATAGTGTAAATATCAAAGAGTCAAGTCTTTTGTTGAAAGTCAACCTTTTATTTATTGAGTCGAGAAGCTCTGTTTGCGACAGAAATCTGCCAATTTTGTGGGTTTGGGATAAATATGAAGAAAAAGCTGTGAGACAGAAATAACAGGATTATTTTTCTTATTGAAAAATGTGTATTTTTTTAATGATTTAAAAAATACAAATTAAATAATTAATTCAAATAAAATATAACTAAAATAAAGTTTTTACTGCTCTAATAATAGTGACACTTCCTTTAGCTCAGCAGCGTCAAACTCCCTTTTAGCTCACATGAAGTCCAGTCGATCTCAAAGTAACGAGTAAACCAGACCAGTAGGACCTGATCTGGAGCGTTCCCCTTCCTCTTGTTCATAAAGAAAAGTGGACTGCAGATAAAGTCTCATCTTCTCATTCTTCTCATTTCTTTATTACAAATGTATTTTTCCCCTCTTCTTGCTTGTTTTTACACGTCAGGACTCGGTTCAACGGTGCTGCAGCACTGTGAGGGAGGGGCGGGGCATTAAAATGCTCACCACGGCTTCCTGTGTCTCGTTTAATCAAGATGAGTTCGATGACCTTGGTTTTGCACTGTCAAGTTTCCTTCCCTCTTTAAAAAAATATATATATATATATATATATATATTTTTTTTAAATATCTTCCCATCTGTTCGGACTAAAAGGTTCGAGGTCGTCGAGCTTTAAATATGTACGATGTCACCTTGTCCCGCTTTCGCACAAACCAAGTGACGGAGACACCCCCTGCAGAGCGGCCCCTGCAGAGCGGCCCCTGCAGAGCGGCCCCTGCAGAGCGGCCCCTGGGCACCGTTACTGCAAAACTCAAAACATGACAAATCACCGTGAGTGCATTAAACATCTGCTTATCGAATTACGTTCAGGAGTCAGACATTACAAAAGATGGTGGAGTTAAATGTTAAAAACACACACGGCTGTTTCCTCCTCCACTGGCATTAGTTTTAAGTATATCAGTTAAGTATTGCCTATTCTCACCAGATAGGCTCATATATAGATTCACTTTGCTACTAAAAGTTTCAGTGTCTTTGTGCTAAACACAAAAGGTTTTCAGCAGAAACACTTTAATTGCATAACCTCCCAATTTGGAAACAACTTCACTGAACCAGAACCCTCTGAACCCCAAAAAGAACCTGCCGGCAGGATGGAAACGCATGTTTTCTTTAAACAATCGCTAAAAACTCTGCCATTTCTCACAGCCGGAAGCTGTAAAAATGCCATTATCGTCAGATTTTCCTCTTTTCGGACGGTCCTTGAACACCTCGTGTGTGACTAACGCTGCCGCCAGAGAGAAAGAAAAACGAAACGAAGCTTCAAATCGTGATATTTCACCAAAAACATTTTATTCTGCATGTCTCATTTCACAATCTCGACCCAAATGAACCGTTTGCTTTAACCGGATCCTGTAAAAAACATACAATTCTGAGCTCCTCAACGCAACTAGGAGGCCGTGATTGATTCGGCTGAGACCGGCGGTCACGTGACGACAAATCGGTGAAACTTTGACAAAGAGCAAAGAGGCTGTACAATGAATACAGCACAGAGAGCCTCCATTTGTTGTCTTCTAACACTTGTTAGAGGTTGTGTATATAGATTCCAGTGTTTTTCTAAATTTTGTATCAGAAATTCAACGTGCGTTTATGTCTTTTTTGTCATAACTGTGTTATTCTGCACAAAAGACGCGTTTGAGTTCTCTCTGCTTCCAGCTGTGATCATTCTTTCTGTTTGCACAGGAGTGCAGGACTTTTATATATATTGCAGTGAAAAAGGTAAAACGTTACCGAGGCGACCCCCCCCCCTCCTCCGCCGAAACCTCTGCTCGGGGTTCAGAGGGTTCAAAACATTTTCCGCTAAATGCACCGTCAGAACTAAAGTGCTTAATGAGAGATTTTTTTTATCCCCGATGTGAGCTGCCATGTTCATGGTAGCTGGGACATGGGGGATACAGATGAGGCTGGAAACACACACACACACACACACACACACACACACACACACACACACACACACACACACACACACACACACACACACACACACACACGATAAAAGAGGCTCAGAATGATGAAGATCAGTCTCCAGGAAAATGTGGCGAGCAGGAATGTAGTGGAGAATAAAAGCGCCGTCAGTTCAGCTCGCGTCCCGCGCTGTGAGGTCCGGGCGGGGGGATGAACTAACTCAAGAACAGAATGGGGATTTGAACTCTGCGGCGTGGAGCTCAGAGCCATGACCTAGCTGCCGCCGCCGCCACCCGGAGGTTTTAAGCAGTCCTCCGTCACGCCCTGAGACGCCAGCTCGGACAGGACGTTGTCCAGGTAGTTGGGGTCCGGGTAGCCGTGGCCCGACATGTTGGACATCATCTCGGTCTTGTGGTGGACGCCGTTCCACACCACGGTGTCGGGCTCCCCGGTGGTGCTGGACGTCCCCACCGTGAAGATGAGGCGCCGCATCCACGCCACCTTCAGCAGCTCCAGCACCTGTTTCCACAGCAGAGAGACGAGGAGAGCCAACGTTACACCAAGTGTGTATTATTTATTCATCATTTACCGTAAAATTCGGGTTATAATTCGCTACTTTTTCCCCCCGCAACTTTGACCCGTGCAGCCTTATAAACACAACACCCCTTTTTTCCTGTCTCCCGAAAATGAGAAAACTGTGCTATCTCCACATACACAGTTCCGATTTAATTTATTTAAATTGCTAAAGTACCGTAACCCTTGTGAGAAGAGACGTGTGGATTTACATTTTATTTATTTATAAAATTCCGTAAACTCCTTAAAATGACTAAGCGATTATAACGTTTCACTAAAACATTCATAAGTAACCCATACAACGGCGAGACCAGGAGTGGTTTTTTTTGGGAGGGGGGGGGGGCTTTCCGAGATCCTGCGATCTCATTGGTCCTCAGACTCTTAGGGGGTCATTTTGATATCCAGTTTGATATGGTGCAAGCAAAGTAGGTCATTTGTCAATTTCTGAACCGTAAAACACAGTTTTTGGACTGAATATTCTTCCTAACATGTCAATGCTTGTGTTTATTGTGATTATTATTGCAGATTTAGATGCTTTAGGTCGTAATCTTTCTAAAGATGTGCAGCATTAGTCTGTGGCTAACTCTTGATCATATTTATGCAGAAAATAATAATAATATATATATATTAATTTTTTTAAAGGCAAGGAGTTCCGGATTCGTTAGAGATCAAGGACAATAGGGGTCTGGTATTCATATCGTGGTCATATGAGCTGTAGCTGTATATTGGTGCGGCTAATTTGCAGATTTTTTTCGATTCTAAATTTAGCAGCAGTTGCAGAGACATACGGTACAAAATTCACATGAAATACGCGATGGAAAACAGGTCTGACGGCGCTCGGGTGCTAGCTGCAGCTGCCACAATAATTTGTGGCTACACTGTTTGAACTCAAGTAAACAACACTGAACATTCAGCACAAAAATAAAAAAAGTGTTGTCAGCGCTAGCTGCAGCAGCTAGCTCCCCGACAACCACCGAAGGTAGCGGGACCAGCCTGGCTCGACGCCCGACGCAGGCAGTAGCAGTAGCAGCAGGAACAGCGGCTTATTAACCGCCGCGGCTTGTTTATGATTAAATACGACTTTTTAATTTTATTTAGTAGATGCGGCTTATACGGTATTTTAAGTATTTGTTGTTCTGGTTACTGCTTCTCACAGCTTCTTTGTCTAAAGTGACCGGGAACTGAATACCGTTGGGGTTTGAGGACTTTAAAATAGCTGTTTTCTGACATTTTATAGAACAAAATTATTAGACGTACCAAGAGAATAATTTGCATTTAGATTTCTTGAAGACGCACAGAAACAGAGATTAGCTGCTGAAAACTAACAAATATTTTCTCTTCATTGTATTTCCGGGTTTCGGGTTCTAGGTTAAACAAAGACACATGGGCGTTTTATAATAAATAGGCAACTAAAATTAAATTAAAATAATGGTAATGAAACGCGTTAATCCTCTAATTGGTTCTAACGCTAACTGTCAACAACTAATCTGTGTTCCGCGTCGCCAGATAAACTGAGACTGGAATCATTTAATCCGGTCGGAGATTATTTATAGAAGCGTGGGAGCAGCAAGCAGGAAGTGAGCTGCTGATTCACCATGGAAATAACACCCCGTCATGATGATCACAGAAGGTTATTAGTTTAATCCCAGTGAGACGAGACGGTCCTGATGGTTCTCATCACGTGGCGGGTTATTGATCAAGTGCTTGATTGGGCCTGTGGTCTGATAGTTTTTGGGGTGAAAAAAAAACAATTTTATGCTAATTGCTGGGGCTCCTGCTAGCGCTCCGTCACTTCCCCGCTAACTTCCGCTAGCTCCCTGAAAACCACCGAAGGTAGCGGGACCAGGCTCGACACCCGACTTGGGCAGAGGGGACGCGGGCAGTAGCAACAGCAGCGGGCAGTAGCAGCAGCAGTGGCCGGTAGCAGCAGAAGCGCTAGCTAGCAGCACTACTAGCAGCGCTAGCTAGCAGCGCTACTAGCTTGCTACAGCGGGGACACTGATCAGCCGTAGAAGCGGCTTATAACCCGAAAAGTACGGTATTCTAGTTTATCACCAACTCTACATTTTACACACGTCATGAGAACTTTATCATTTACCTTCAGCCAGTACTCATTCTCACTGAGCAGAGCCTGAACATATCGTAATGTCACTGAAGTGAACCTCCGTTAGCGGTGCTGCTAACGGTGCTGCTAACGTTGCTAGCTCTCCTCCTGACAATTTAAACTGACTTTAGTTGTTTACGGGGTGACTTCATCAGGGATCGATAAAGAGAAAGCAGAGACGGGGAACATATACGCAGAACACGTAGAACCGCAAAGGTGCAGGTTCTGTCCCGGCTGTGACGTGTTCTCACCTTCCGGCCCTTGTCGTTGTCGGGTAGAAAACAGAAGCGAGGGAAGCCTCTGCAGGTGTACGGCTGTCCTGGGTTGGGATGCTCCGAGCCCTGGAGGAGGAGGAGGAGGAGGAGGAAAAAAAACGTGACTGATGAATGGAAAGACTGCAGTTCGTCCTCCAGTCATTTCATATGTTCAGCTCTCAGACACAAAGTAAATCACACGTTTATGGAGCTTGTCAGGCTCATGAAATGTGATTTATGTTCTTCAGTTTCTCATCATGAGATTCAGCAACACGGGAACTCTTGACAGCTTGATTAGTGATTTAGTTCCTGGGTTCGTTTCTACATTGCGACACCTGGAGGCAACTTCCACTCGTCGGGGAAGTTGACTTCCTTCATGACAGCAAAATGCATAGCAACCAACTCTAAAGGCAACAAACTAACAGACAACTAACCCTAAAGGCAACTAACTAAATGAGGCAGGCAACTAACTCTAAAGGCAACAAACTAACAGACAACTAAGCCTAAAGGAAACAAACTAACAGACAACTCTAAAAGGCAACTAACTCAAAAGGCAACAAACTCACTGAGGCAACTAACTCTAAAGGCAACAAATAAACTGAGGAAACTAACTCAAAAGGCAACAAACTCACTGAGGCAACTAACTCAAAAGGCAACAAACTAACTGAAACTAACGTTACAGGCAACAAACTAACTATCGGCTCATTTGTGCTCCACAGGAACAACAACACGTCACTCGCTATCTGAACCTGCATTTAAGGCTCCAAACCACCCATAAGCAACTTTCTATCGGAAGATCTGTAATGTTGATACCTAATTGCTTTTGCTGCTTTGTCTGTCAAAGCACTTTGTAAACTCTGTTTAAAAAAAAAAGGTGCTATAGAAATAAAGTTATTATAATAATGACTATAATTGTCGAGTCATTGACCATAACGTCGGTTCAGGAGAAATTGTGGCATCTGGTGCTCCCAAAAAAATTGATTCTTTTGTGCTTTGATTTATTTTGTGTAAAAGAAAAGACTGGCTTTAAGCTTCCCATGCGTCCTGAGCAGACGTACCTGCAGGCCAGGTGGAATGCTGTAGATGATCTGGATGGTGCCGCAGTCCGGGTGGCCAGGCAGCGACTGGGCGATGCTGTATATCTCCATCTTGCCTTTGGGCTGGTTGCCGGTCTTCTCTCCGTAGATTGTCTTACACGAGGGGCACTGCAGGCTGCCGTCCTGAGGACCAAACACAAGCGGAGCACCTTTTTTTAAACAATCAATGGAAACCTGGTTACGTCTGATCGAGTCTCCATCGATCCGATGATGAGACCTTTTGTTTCGTCGTGTTCTCCTCCCTCTCAAAGTCACAATCAACCAGATGCTTCCACCAGCTAAATAAAAAGTAGAACATGTGTTGTGGTGAGAAAAAAAGCCTGTTAAAAGGACATTTAAAAAAAGGACCATACCGCTGTTTCAACACGTATTAACAATCCTATAAACAGACTGATATGTCGATGTTCTCCGCTAACTCTCTGCAAACACCTGGAGGCACATTTCACATCTCTCCATCACACTAAATGTCATCTACCTTTTTTTTGTCGACTTTTCACACACAGCTTTACAATCACATTGTGACACGATGGTTTCTACGCGGCCCGTAGACGTTCTTCCGTACCTTGGTTCCGTTGTTGTACATGGCCAGCATGCAGAGCATGTGCAGGGTGTGTCCACACTTGATGAATTTCCCCACGGTGTCTGGCAGGGTGCTCCGCCCGCCCTCCTCGGTGGACTGGGTCTCGTAGCCAGACGGATTGGACAGTTGATCCATGCAGATGATGCAGTCCTGAGGGGAACCCGGGGGAACGTGCGTTTAGTGTCGCAGGAAGGAAATAAAAAGGCCAGCGATGGCCTGCAGGCGTACGAACGACCCATCTCAATGCTCTGGAATCTCTATTTACTGTTGAACAAGTGAGCCGTAAAAACGGATGAGTTTCCCTCTAGAAAGGACTACGAATAAACCTTCTGTTCTGGGGAAAAACAACCAAACCATTTACCTCATCCTGCACTCCGGCGACGACCTCCATGTAGCGCTGAATCACGTCCTCGGGTCTCTGAGCGGAGGCTGAAAGAGAAAAGCACAAAGCGATGAATGAACAGGCCAGACACAAAAAATGGTATGCAACAAAGTGCCTCACAAAAAGACGGGAATCTGGCGGGAAGGAAAATGAAAATGAAATGATTTTTTTTGGAGCAAAGAAAACAGGCCAGTTTGCTGCTAATTGAACATCCCGAAATCACAAAACGTCCATCTGACTGCACAGGATGCAAAGGATGCAAAACATGCAAACACACTTGAATGCATGTATCTAACGTATTCCCGCGCGCAACAGGGTCAACTCTATGAGCAAACACCAGGTTTTAGAAACGGCCGCCGATCATTTAGCCGTTGATTGATTGATCGACTCATCTTTGGCGCCCGGCACTGGGACGTCTCTTGATGCTGGAGGCCATAGCAGATGTTGTGTGAATTATTCGGAGGCTACATTTACACATTTTAAAAGGAAGCATCTTCGCGATTCTGAGGTATTTTTAGACGCTGATAGGTTGTAAAAGAAATAGGGGTGGCTCTGTGCATCTTTGAGAGGATTTTATGGTCGTTAGGAAGTTGATATTAGAGGGAAAAGAACTCAGCAGGAAGACAAGTCAAAGGTTTGGAGCACATTGGTCAGATTCATCTCCTTGTTTGACAGTTGCACAAGAAGCAGTTGCAGCAGCACTAAAGTGGATCAGTGGACCCTTTTAAACACGAGGAGACAAATGAAAGTGAGCTGATGCAGGATGAAATGTCCCTGAAGCCTGGTGGTGGTGGTGGTGATGGAGCAAAAGAGAGAGAGAGAGGTGGAGGAAGGGCTGGTGGCGCCGTAGCTACCTCTCCTGTGCTGCCTCTTTGCTCTCCTAACTGAACTGCTGCTGCTGCTGCTGCTGCTGTGGGGCTTGCTGGGCCTGCTGGCTGGGGGGAGGAGAGGAGGAGGAAGCGAGAAAGGAGCAGGTTGCTGCTGCTGCTGTAGCTGCTGCTGTTGTATCTGATGCTGTGGCGGCTGCTGCTGCTGCTGCTGCTGCTGCTGCTGCTGCTGCTGCTGCTGCTGCTGAGGGAGGGGGGCAGTGGTGAAGTGCACGCCGAGTCCCACCGCTGACATCAAAATGGAGGCCATGCCTGGAGCGGGGAGGTAGGGTAGGGTGGGGGTGGAGGCGGGATGGGGCGGGGCAAGGTTGGGAGCAGGTGAGGGTTGAGAGCAAGTGGAGATTATGCAGGAGTAGAAAGGAACAAATCAAAAGGGATGAGAAATGTAGCAGCAACCCCTCAATCACACACACAGAACAAACCCCGGCATTGAGTCGCTCCCAGTGGAAAAAACATGTTTTGTTCAGTTTTTGGGATTGTTGAGTAACCCGGCACTGAGAAACCGATGGTGGCTGGAAGACGCTGAGGAATGGTT
Source organism: Myoxocephalus aenaeus (assembly GCA_038501785.1). Lineage (NCBI taxonomy): Eukaryota > Metazoa > Chordata > Actinopteri > Perciformes > Cottidae > Myoxocephalus > Myoxocephalus aenaeus. The sequence goes on along the minus strand of JBAMJR010000144.1, from coordinate 732,856 downwards.
TACACCAGGGGCGCCCAATACATCGATCGCGATCTACCGGTCGATCGCGGAGGTAGTGCGGGTAGATCGCATGCCATTAAAACAAAGATCGTCTATTCGAGCGAGAGCTCTTCAAAGACGGCTGTTGCGTGCGCATCTGGAGAAGGACTGCAGCCACTCAGACTTCTTGCTGCACACTGATGTGAGATGGCTTAGTAGAGCTCAGAGATAAAGGAGTTTCTTCATGTTGTTAAACATGCAGAATACAACCAACTAAGAGCATGCCAATATGCTCACAGTGACTTTGAATGTCACTTGCAGCCCAGTTATTCTTTAGTTATTTTGCACTATCAGAGGCTTGATTGGTATTTTGAGTTACTTTTAAAGCTTTATTTGTACCTTTTCTTTACTTTTAAAAGCATATTTGCACTTTAATTTGTATTACTATTTAATGTATTTGTTATGATGATGTTCTGATGTTCAGATCTTGTTACTCAAATATATTTGAAGTTCAAATTCCAACATTTTGAGTCATTATTTTTAATTTGCTATGGGAAATAGTCGATTAATCGAGAAAAAAAATTGTCGATAGATTAGTCGATTATGAAAAAAAACGTTAGTTGCAGCCCTAGAGTCAGCCTTTTCCCACATGAAAAATATTAAGTCCAAACATCGTTCCACCATGAGTGATGGCCATTTGGTCTGCCTGAGGCTGGCTACCAGCAGCTACTGTCTGGACTATGCAACTCTGCTGGTTCCATGCAGTGAAGTCATCAGAGTTAAATGTAATGACCAAAAATGTATAGAATTGTATTGTGTCATAAGGGTTCATGCAGTTATGCAAGGTACGCCAATATTGTAAACATAAAGTATACTTGGTATATTTATACATTAATGATAGATCGATCGATAGATAGATAGATAGATAGATAGATAGATAGATAGATAGATAGATAGATAGATAGATAGATAGATATGCATTATTAATGTAGGTAGATCTTTTTGACTTGGTCATTTTAAAAGTAGCTCGCGAGCCAAAAAAGTGTGGGCATCCCTGGTTTACACGATGAGGCGAGACTCAAGCGTGATCATCTAAAAAGGCAACTCTATGTACCCTGTGAGGAAAGAATTACAATAAATACAACATTGATTTCCAAATGAAAAAGGTGAACATGAAGTGCAAGTTGATGAGGGGACTTTACTGGACAGTTTAGTTGAAACATGACATATTTACCAGTTTGCTAATAGGAGGCAAAACTCAATGACACACTTTTGGGTTTTTGGGTCCCTCAACGGCTACATTCTACATCCAGCAGAAAGCCAAAATTATCATTTATTAACCAATATTGAGATTATATTGAGATCAACAACGGGAGGTGTCGCACCGTTACCGCGCGCGGCACCCGTTACCGGGCAAAAGAAAAAGTGAGGAAAAGCAGAAAATAATGGACCAGCGATATTCGTCCGCGCGATTCACCGGAGTCACGGCGCAGTGCTTCTCACTAATGAGGTCCTGGTCCACGAGTCTCCTCAAAGCCGACTGTATTGATTCAGTCGGCTTATCGCGGCCAAGAAGCCCAGTTTCTAATTTGCGAAGTGTGCAGCAGGCGGAAGACAGAAGCGCTCACTTTGCATGTCAAGTTTGCCATTTTATGACAATTGCAACTGGCCCGCCTGCTGACACGGCATTCTTAAGTATTGCAATACTTTCAATATGAAATTCAGAATTATTGTTATTAAAATAAACTCCATCGAACAGGTCGGAGGTTATGAACAGGAAGCTTCTTAAGTGGTAATAAGCCCCAGACGGCAACAAGGTGACCATAGCGTAACGGTTGATATTTAAATGTGATGAAATGAGAAAAGAAAGAAATAGTGAGCCTAATGAACAGGAAAGCTTTAAAAATAGTTTATGTGGAAGTTGAGGCTTACTGTGCAGATATATACATATTTATATTTTCAATTTCAATACTGATTAGATTGTTTTACTGTCTTTATTTTTAGTTTAGAGGAATCTAAATATCTCTGAGGACGAGCTGCGGGAGCAGAATCTCTAAGACGCACGAAGCATGCAAAAGATATGCGACGGGATTCATGGATTTGTTCGGTATCAGGATTTAACGATGTAACGGCCGAACTTTCAACATCTACACGAGAGCCTACACCTGCTGGCATCGGGCTTCCGTTGCTCCTAAAGTTGTGTCATTATGGTCTGGACGACTTCCAAGCGGTTTTTGCACCCGGCGGCTCACGTTATGGCAGCTGAAACTAAACCTGAAACACTGTCCCTTTAAGTTAAAACGGCGATTAAAACATTCGACACGCGACAAACTCAACGTTCAGTTTTGCATTTAATCGTGACGGCTGCGTTTAAAGTTATTTAAAGAATACAAACCATCTGAATGAAAGTTTTCCTACTCATCACACTTTAGCGTCCCAATGCTTTGAACAGCCTCTCAATAAACAGATCATATATTCGGTTTTGTTCGGTTAAATGGAAGGTTCAAACATCAAAAGGGAACTTATTATTTTGATTCCCTTCTTCCAGCTATTTTGTGGCTTGCTGTTCCTAAACAGACCGACACTCACGAGACAAAACGCAGAGAAGAAGAAAAAAAAAAAAGGCACATAAAACAGAACATAAAACAAACATTTGACTGAAAGGTGTGGTGCAGAAACAGAGCGTCGGTCGGGAGGATGGCTGGTTAGTGACCCGTTTACCTGCCAGGGCAGAGCTTACGCTGGTGGATCCGTTCAGCTGCACAGAGATGGAAGGGACACTGCAGGACAGGAAACAAGGACAGAGACAGCCGGTCAGTTAAAAACGGCAACAATGAAGCGAGGGGGGAAAAGTAAACAAAGACTTCTGGCCAGTTTGGTTTCAAAGAACGGGAGACGTTAGGGAAAAAAAGCTTTGGCGCCACACAACGAGAAAACAAACCCGCTCCGTGAATTAGCTGGGAATTACCGACAGAACGTTCAGACCGGCCAGTTGAATCACTGGGAGTGACTCACAATTAGGTTCATTGTTGATTTATCTGTCGATGATTTTCTCTATGGGTTGTTTTGGTCTGTAAAATGTCAAAAAAGTGTTTCTCAAAACCCCAAAGCGGCGTCTTCAAATGTCTTGATTTGTCCACAACTCAAAGACCTTCAGTTTACTGACCATGAGGAGAAAAGAACCCAGAAAATACTCACATTTAAGAGTACATTTAATTATTTTTTTTGTTAACCACCTCCTCAAACTGATTTCATAGATCATCAACAGTGTTTCCCCTAGGTTTACAGCTTATGGGGGACGGGACGACACCGACACAAACACTTAAAGCAGTGGTTCTCAAACTTTTTCTGTAAATAACTTCATTTTGTGACTCCATCTGTGCTTTTATAAGTAACAGAATAAAGAAAATTGCAATCACTTTCAAGTAAATCAGATTGCTCCATCAGACTTTTTTAAAATTGCAATCACTTAGAACTAAAGAAAAAATAACTTCTGACGTTTTTCTGGCAAAACGGCAAAAATCGGCGAGTCGCGCATGCGCAAGCAGAACTTGTTAACGGCGTACCGTAACCATTTATCCGAAAGTACAGGCATTTCTCCATGTATTTATTATGTACTTTGTACTTTTGTAATATGTGATGCCAGCAGGCTCTTTGTTGGTACAAGACACAAGCACTTTGGCTCCTTCACTTGGAGCAGGAGAGCTGCTCCGGTGCTCCTCACAGGAGAGCGAGTGTTGCCATCTTCACCCTGGGAGCGTTTAAAACGCAGATATAGCGGTCTGCTTTTCACGCGACATTTTTTTCGACGCTCTCTGTCCGCTGCTGTGTGCTCAGTGCTCACTTGTGTGTGTGCGCACGTGTCTGTGCGCATCGGGGCGGAACTCCGCCGTGCGCGATACAGAGATCAGAGGAGAAGCGTTAACGCGACCATGTAGAGACAGAAACGACAAGCTGTCGTGTGGATAAGATCAATAAAATACGGCCGTTTAGTTTGTTTAATAACAGAACAAGGTGTAGACCTGTTCTATAGGAAAGAGAACCTTAAATGACGACTTGTGATCTGGCACTATCAAGAAAATTACAGGGGGGCGCCCCTGTAACTTCGACTGCAGCGGTGACCCAACACCCAATATACTGAGGAATATTAGGGGTGGGGGAAAAAAATTATCGATACAGCATAGTATCGCGATATTTTGCGTGGTGATATTGTATCAATACACAGAAGCCGAGTATCGATCTTTTATTATATCAATCCTAAACTTTTTGGTCCTAGAATAATAAAATCAATTGCTTTTTCAGCCCACTAGATGGTTGGTCAAAACAGACATGGAGACAACGGAGAAAGAAATTACAAATGTGCCGTCCGCGTTTAAATCAAACGTCTGGACTTCCTGTCACTCAAACTTTATCTTATTAGATAAAATATGATGACAACGTTTTCCGTTGGGGACAATTTGCAGTTGAAAAAAAGATAATAAATCGCAATATATCGCAGTATCATTATAATACCGTATCGGGACTTAAGTATCGTGATAATATTGTATCGGGGGACCTCTGGTGATTCCTATCCCTAAGGAATATGCACCCAACTATTCTAACTGTGGAAAAACAGCCGTCGTGGAAATGAAATGCGCATCTACAAGAGTTTGGAGTGCGGAACCTGATCCAGTTTAGGGCTTTTAATCAGAATTATTTTCTGTTCATAACTTCTTCAACCAAAACGCAGTTTATCGGAGCTCAAAGCTGTCGGAGTTCACGACACTAAAAATATCAAGTTAACGATAATCTGGGTAAAGCAGCAAATCCATACAATTAAGAAGATGGAGTCAACTAATGTTTGGCATCATTTCTTAATAAATTAAATTATCCAATTAGCTAAATAATTCTTTACATTTATCATTCGACTAATCCACTCATTGACCAAGTGTTTCAGCACTAATCCTGTTCGTCCTCTTTTTTAAAGTCTTGAAGAAATGATGACCCGAGAACAAACATTCAAACAACATACAAATCCCCGCAGATGTTTTCTCTCCTCATTGATCACTCATCGGCCACATAAGAGGACACGGTAACACAATAGGAGGAAACGTGCCACTGACAGAACGAGGCCCTCATGACATCAGCTCACCTACAGTCAACAGGGACGTAGCTAAAATAATAAATCCCTGGATGGAGAATGAAAAGTAACCACGATGGAAAATAACACAGCTTTTCATTCTTTTTTATATTCCTGCAAGTGTCTATCGCACCAGCATATAGTAGCACCATGCTGTAAAATGACTGAAAATAATAATAATAATGCATAATACTATACCACTCTTACCACTGGGTCAAAACAAATGAATATGCAAAAAACGCTATTAGACTTCCTAAT